>JAODUD010000127.1:2501346-2512298 GCA_026784285.1 Stomatorhinus walkeri
GAAAGGGAAGAGAGACGTGAGAGGGAGAGAGAGAGAGCAGTGATGAAAGACTGAAACTAAAAATACAGATTTTTCTTCCCTCCTGCTGATGGTGGGTATGTGTGCTGACAGTCAGTGAGCTCAGCCAGCTGGGCGGATCCCAGAGGCCGAGGTCACATGATATGCATTCATGATGAAGCCTGGATCATGTGACATACTGTACATTCACAGAAGCTGCAGGTCAGTGATGTTTGATCCTCTTTCCTGGTGGGGGTGGTCACATATCCTGGCTTTTGTTCTGACAAATTTTGCTCTAACAGACATGCTTCACAAAAAAAGGCTGGTTTATATGGCTAAACCTGAAGAAGCGTGTTCATCATAACACAAAGGCACTGCCATGTCTGCCTGAAGATGGGTGGAATCGCTGTGTGTCCTCTGTCTCTGTCCATTATTAAAAAGATGCTTTTGTTTACTGTGGTTTTCAAAGCCTACAGGGTATTTCATTAAAAGTATATTATTATCAATGAGATCTAGTATAAAATGAGAGCTTAATATCCTTAGGAGGATATTAGTGTTTTTCTCACTTATTTTCCAATTAATGCACATCTCAGACAGTTACTGTTCTTCAAAATGAAGCTGCAAAGGCAGAAAGGTTAATTATTTTCTGTAAAGCATGGGAGGGGAGTCTTCTATAGACAGTCAGGGTGTTCTACCAACTTAGGTGGCATGGTGGTGAGGCGGCTAATGCCGTTATCTCACACTTCCAGGCCTGGGGGCATTTTGACCACAGTCTGTGTGTATGGATTTCCTTCAGGCACTTTCTATTTGCAACCCAAAGACATGCAAATTGGTGAAGTGATCTTTAATTTGTCCACAGCATGTACCCTGGATAGTCAGAGGATAGATGGATGTTTACAACCTACCAACAGAACTCAAATAACCTCTTATTAATAGCTCCATTCACGCAATTAAAAGTCAAGGTATATGGAAAAAGAGGCATGCTCTGAAGATCTCCATGGACAGGGCCTCCTAGTTGTCATGTTAGCTCCTGCTACTTCAGTTCTCAAGGGCCCAGGGCATCCAGCTTTCTGCTTGCTGCTCCCTCTTAATTGTTTTGGTACAGTCATCAGAGCCCGTGTTTTGAACTAGTCAGCTGGGCAACAATTAACACATTTTGCAACCTCGAGGACCATCAAAGCTGGTGTTGTAATAGGATAAGGATACATGGAATAAAGGTAGCTATGTGTATTTAGCTACAGCTAAAAGCTTAGAAAGGATCACTATACAAAAAGTTATTTCTAATGGATTTGAATTAAAGTCAGATTTTCTTCCTGCTGCGCTTTTTATTAATTAGGCTTCATCAAGTCATTAGCTGAGTTCTGCTGTTGACTTGTATGTCAAGAATTCTGTCATTGTGAGCTGTTTATGCTTGTAGTAATAATAGGATCAAATAAAGATTCATGCAGAAAAACTACCCCATTTGAAGACTGGTGAAAAGATTATGGTCTTGGTCCTGGTTCTGATGATATGTATTGAGAGGAGTCAGCTGAGGTGCTTTTGTTTTGAGCTCAGGGTACTGAAAATTGAAAAGTGCTTTTGTATCAATGGTAGCTGTCTACTGCTAATAACAGTATTTTTTAGAGAAATAGTCAAAAAGTTGCCTCTAAGTTACTATAACATGACTAACATATCACTATATTTTTCTCTGATGAAACAGACAGCAGTAGGTGCTGAAGCAGCCTCAGCATCCCTGCTTCCACCGCTCCTGGTGATTTGGATCTCCTATAAATGGCACCTGGTTGGCACCCAAGGGGGCGGTTCTGAGCATGTCCCACTAGCCAGAGACCCTTGGGAAGAACCCTTTAAATTATATATTCCCAACTGGCAACTGGGAATCCTCCATAACAGTGTTTCCCAATCTAGTCCCCGGGGACCCAAAATGTCAACAAACGTTATTGCTCCCTCCAAGTTCCCTGCCAAACAGTCCGCATTTTTGCTCCCCAGGCAGCCAGGGCAGAGCAAAAACATGGACCGTCTGTGGGTCCCCAAGGAATCGCTGCTCTAGAAGGTGCTAGAGTCAGCACTGTTGGATAAAATAAGGATTTTTCATTTCACTATAGAGTGTATTCCTCTAATCTCATACCTCCATGGCCGTGTGACTGATTTTTTTTTTTTAACCTTGCAATATGTGTTGATTCTAGTTACTCTGTATTCCTCCGAAGACATGTACTTAAGGTGAACTGCTGTCTTGATTCTGCCCCTAAGGTTCAATTTTCTGCTTTGTAAAATGGTGTAAAATTGGAATACTTATCTTTGGCTACCCCATCTGGCTCTGCATGAGACACATATACAGGTGAACGCAAGCTTGGGGGTCACTGCACAGGCTCAGGGGCCCAATAGTCATGTGATTATTCTGGGGAGGCTGCGGCTCAAACCTGCAACCTTCCGATCACTGCCTAGGATGTTCCCTGCATCTCCTTTCTGGATTATGCCTTCTGTAAAGATTTTGCACCAGTCAGTCTGTTTTACTGCAATTACAAAAGCTGAATAGCAGTTACATTTCTTTCAAGCTTTTTATTCATAATGCAGTTATTTGACATTGTCCAACACCAAATATTTCAATACATAAGGTCATCATCTAAGACAACGGTTTCCAAACCTTAAGGATCCAAAGTAGCATCACTTACTAAAAGCTTTTTTTAAAAACTAACTTTTACTATCATATATTTTTCTACATAGCCGCCAGTGTCATATCTTTCATTAAGCAGCAACGCATGCATTCTCGTCTTGTAAAATTTTCTACAACGCCATTGGTTGGAACATCATCGGCGTCACATCCGCCGGTCCGTTCACAATGTTGCTCCTTCTCATGCACATGGATAGTTTTTGCCGCGCGAGAAGTTCATGATTTCATACTCGTATTTGCGGTGCACCTATCCCGTTGTCAGTCGTATATTTGCCAGTTTTAATTGTACTACTTGTATTAGCCTTCCTGTGATACATTTTCGGCCAGTAACCTTTGCAAGACTATTACCTACGCTGAACAAAAATTGCATGGAATCGCCAGAAGTAAAGCGCAAACATAAAGAGAATATGCCGTTAGCTAAAATTGGGACGCACAATGGTACCTTTCATTGTGACGAGGTTTTGGCATGCTTCTTTCTTCGGCAGCTCCCTGAGTACAAGGTTGGAAGAAAATGGCAAATCCTGTCTGTGCATGTGCTTTTTTATTTCGTAAGATAATAAACTGGTTCCCGACGTATAACCGAAACAAAGACGGAAAACTTTCGAGGAACAGAACGGTTTTAGGCACTGTCAGATAGAAAATGGACGAAACGTACATAATTTGCTCTTGTATATGGCTAGTTATCGTTAGACTGTCATTCGTGTACAGAAAGTCTTTTCGTCACACCAAAAAAGTTTGGTTGGCGATTGATTCTTATTAGGTTTTAGAATTAGAAACTGAAAGTCATCACTAATAAAGATTTAGTATACTTTTAGCTGCGTGGATTCTGGCCGTAGCTATTGGCGATATTGACTGGTTGACTTGTCGATTTGAAATTAACAGGATGCAGAAATCATTCGCACCCGAAACCCCGATCTGCTGGCGCAGTGTGATGTTGTTGTGGATGTTGGAGGCGAATATGATTCAAAGAAACACCGCTATGACCATCACCAGAGGTGCGTTGCTGTCGTAAAATGGTGGTCTCAAACTGTCGTAAAACACCATCAAGCCGTGCGACCTTTTCAATTACTTTCTGGCTCTATCAACAATGACAACTGAACGAGCTGTTTAGTTATTGTTGAATCTGTGTATCATTTACTGACGTTTGTGTGTGTATGTAAAGATACACTGAAACTTTCACCCTGCCTATATCTGAACGTGATAAAAGGATCAAAAGACATTTGTCTTGTAGGTGATCATAGAAGTCAGATTTTCTTCGTGTGAAACAATAACACTAAATAATCGTGGAGGATGCTACTGTGCGTTTCACAGTGGGGCGCGGATAATTATGGTAGCCCATAGACCCCCCTCCCGGCGTGCTCAGGTGGTGTACCGCTGTTAATGTCCATCATTTAATGAGACCTTCACTTGCGGACGAGTGCATGAGTTGTATATTGTAGGAGAGGGTACGTTTTGTATATTCTTCTGTTTCACCGCTCTGATCGACACCGACTAACTGCCGTGACCTTATTGTATGCCGCATTACCTCTCATTTTTTCACATTTTTCTGGCTTAATTAATGATGCAGGGATGATTTAGTTCTGTCAGTTAGTGCGCTAATGACTGCGCCGTCCTCCAGCACACAGCATGGCAGCCATTAATCATATTCCTTCGCTGTCAGAAGCAATATGCATCAGTAACGTAGGTTAAGCAGACTGAAAATGATCAGGCACAGCAACCCCATCACTCACCGACAATCTGCGCATGCGCTCAGCTACGCGATCTGTGTAATTCGTGAGCTCTGGCTGTTTTCAGAGATTCCTCACATGAGATTTAACATGACACAGATTTGACTGATATATACACGTTCACACATACATACACACACACATAAATATATGTGTAAAATATATATTTTATGGCTGATGCAGTTATTTGTAACTTTTAAATTTATCAGTCCAAGTTGAATAAATTAGGCACATGTCCCAAGTCTGACCTGATGAACCACCAAGTTCTATTTTTAGTTGGGTAATTAAATCTGTCAATGTTTTGGTCAACATATTGACTTTGAATCAGTTTATTATAAATGAATATATTTTATGCTTCCTCTGGCTTTTTGAATGTGGAAACTGTCCAAAATTTAGCTTCAAAAATTGTGATGGAAACTAAATTTAGCTCACTAAATTAATTTTTGATGTGATTAAAAAACGTGAACCAAAACCCCACATGCTGCTAAATATTTTGGGGTTAACCCTTTTTAAAATAACCCTACATATGTTTGGGGTCTGTTATTGAGTAGATAAATTTTTTCAATTTTGAGCCTGTACATCAACTGGATTGCTTTTTGGAACTGATGTAGGATTTTCAGTAGGTGATGTGGGGATGTTTTAATAAATAAATTAATAGATAGATAGAGGTGTATGGTATCTTGTAATACATTTGGGTGTCTTATAATAAATGGCTGCAGATGACTGTAAGGTTTCTAATGAAAATTGTAATCTGTTCTTAGAGTGCTAAACATTTTTCTGTAGGACATTCAAGGAGACCTTCAGTAGCCTGTGCCCAGAGAAGCCCTGGGTGACTAAGCTAAGCTCAGCTGGTCTGGTGTATCTACACTTTGGTCGCCGTCTGCTGAGCCAGCTCACTCAACTAAAGAGCGACGACAGTCAGCTGGAGGTGCTGTATGATAAGGTGAGAGCTTCTGGCAGTGGGACACCTGCTGGCCGGAGGTATGTAAAGCTGAATGTTTCTGAATGACGCTTGGCCGCATGCATTTTACCCGCGACAGCTTTACGAGAACTTTGTGGAGGAAGTGGATGCGATTGACAATGGCATCTCTCAGCATGATGGCGAACCTCGCTACGCCATTTCCACAGCCCTGAGTTCCCGTGTCAGCCATCTCAATCCTCGCTGGAATAGCGCGAACCAGGACACAGAGGTGAGTGGACGGACAGCTCTCATATTGCCAGTTTTGGACTTTCACGTTGCATCAGTAGTGTACCGTACTGGTTTGGATTAAATGTTTTTAGTAGGCCATATGGTTCAGATACTTTGAACTCCAAATCCCAGCATGCTACTCACCCTCTGCCAAGAGGTGATTACTCATCCACGGATCTGAAACACACACAGCATGCTTAGCTATTTTTGTATGTGTGTGTATATAATTTAGCAGTGCATTTTCCTGTATGTGTGTTTTTGGATCTTGAGGAAAAATGCGAGTGAGCATCCTGAATTTTGTGTTTGTGGAACTTGGGGGAGGGGTGATTATGGTGCTTGAAGTGCTTGTTAAAGTGCCTTTTTAACATCTAGAAATAATTAGTGTTCAGATATGCCTGAGTGAATCAGCTCATTTCCTGAGATTAGGTCTTAAATGTTAGTGGCGGTCGGTTATGCAAAGCAATTTAAAAAATAAAAGCAGACTGTTTTTCTGTTTAATCCTCATCCATATTTGAATGAAATCCATTGTTAAACTGTGTGCCTCAATCCCCAGTAGGTTTGTTTTCCTTTATCCTCTGTCATAAATCTGCCCTGTTTAATTCAGGGTCAGCCAGTTGACAAGTAGGTCATAGCGGTAACATGCGCCAAGATGGGATGCAGTTATATGCTGTGATGTAAATCCTGTTATTGTTTGCTGATATGTTCAGATTTTACAGGATGTTTTAAACTGAACTGAAAGCTTAATGTGGCTTAATGTCCCAAAATAACAACTTAGGAAAACCAAGTTTCATTCACACACTGTTGACCATATTCATTTGGGAAATGCACTGAATTTATAAAACATAAAATTGGGCGATGGTTATAGATGGCTTGTAACACGCACACAAGGAGGGCACAGGGAATGCACAACTTACATCTCCATCTTTTAACAAAAACGCTTCTTCCATGGAGAAAAATTAAGAAATAAGAAATATTCAGAATGTGCATTTTATGTTGGGCTAGTTTTTTTTTTCTCCATTTGAATGAAATTTGAGAGATTCCTCAATTTGAAACTTTATTTTCTGGGTCACTATTTCACTACTTTAAGCTGTTTTCTTATTATCAGTTTCTATGGATAGGAGGAGGGTTAGGCTGAATTTTACATATTTGTCTTTGAATTACAATTTCATGAATTAAGCCATGGAATTTACTTATGATCAGTGAAGCAGGGGGTAAATATAGTTTCCCAAAGATGTAGTTTTGGTATATTAATCTATGTTAAGCTCCTTTTACGCATTTTTAGAAGCCCCATTTAGAATCCCATTTTACATACTCAGAAAGCCTTCTGAAGCCTTTTTTAAAATTATGTGAAGTATTTGCATATTAACTGCAGTTGGAACATATCTTTAGCAAAAGAAGCTTTTACTCAACTGATTTTTTCCCAGTTAGTTTTTGAGTTTGTTTCTGTTATGCAGAGAGGCTGATATGTTAATGATGTAATTGATTCTAGAGGTTTGAAAATGCAGGTTTTGACCTTTTTAATGCCCAAAGAGCTGGTGGGGTTTTCTTCACTTCTGCGGAATATGTCATCCCTAGCTAACAAAAGGAGTGTGCATGTTTTAGGAGGAAGAATGTTTATAGAAGTGGAGGCCAGTTTTACCAAGTTTACACAATGCCCTCTTAAGTGATGCATTTTCAGTAAGTCAACACAGCGTGACGATTTTTAAAGTTCACAATTTGTGGATATTGTGTGAAGAAATGCAAGGAGATTAGAGAGCAAAGTTTCATTTGGCCCATCAATTCATTTATGTCAAAACTGTCAGTCTGGATTTTTTTTTTGTCACTGTAGTTACTGTGTGTCACTTACATGGAGCATTTCAGCAGCATTTTCCTGTTCATCTGTTTCATCCACGTTTCTACCAACAGGCTGCCCTGTGAATCTGATAGGGGAAACACAGGCAGCCACGCAGTCTGCTGGAAACTGCTCCGTATTGATGGGTTTATGGTCACGTTATCAAATGTCTCATGTCTGCCTTTTTTTGTGAATAATTGCATGGTTCCACATGCGGCTTTGGCTTTGCGGTAGCTGTAATGACTTCCCTTCTGGGGGGGCTGATTTTGAGCTTGTGTTTTGTGCTGATGATCATCAGCTCTGTTGCTCTATCTTCTCTGATGCTTAAAAGGCATGTTCTTAAAATGGGTTTAAAAGGCTGGTTCTTAAAATGGGTTTTAATTTCTTTTTTTATGCATTTTCTATGGCATTGAATCAGACTCACCACAACCTGAATTAGGTTTTATTTACCCACATTTGAATATGTTAACCTGAACTTGAATATCATTACCTGAATACCAGAACCTGAATTTGAATATGTTTACCTGAATGTGAATTAAAGAACCTGAAATTTAATACCTTTACCTTAATTTGATTGAAAGAAATCGAATTTGAATTTATTTCTTGAACTTGAATTTATGTTGCTTTTGTGGTAATAGAAATTCAAGTTCGGGTTGTAAAATTCAGCTCTGGAAAGTTTTGTAAGATTCAGGGATGAAGGATTCACAAAAATTTGGGTTGAGAAATTCAGGTTCAGAAAAACGTAAAGCATCCGGGATACTCAGAAAGAGCACATGAGCAGAGATCTAACTGAGCGCAATTCTGACCAATCACAGAGTAATCTCGCCAGTCATTTGGAATGGGGTTTTGTACATCCAGCGCCATATTACGGTGGTTAATACCCAGGTAGGGGTTTTGGTTAGGGTTACTCAGCCCTACGACCATACAGAGGAGAGGAAGGATATGTAGTCGCAAAGTAAGTGAGATCTGTTTCTTTAACTGACTTTGGTTACATTTACACGCGGTAACCTGATTAAGATGTTCTCCTGTGGTTTTAGCAAGCAAGTCATGTAAATCCAGTAATCGGGTTATTGAAAACGCATGTAAATACCTTGATGGGGTTATCGCATGTCGGCTAAAACAAACAAAAAAAAACATTCTTAACTTTGGGAACCTGCATGTCCCTCATCTCCACTGTATGATCCGGGGCGATATGGACCGAAAACATTATCTGGGTGTTTTTAGGCAGATTAGGGATGTGTATTTTCATTACATTCAGATTTAAATCAAAACCACAGAAACAGTTTTATTAAAACAATACGTAGTCAAAACGAGATGCAAATACAGGACTTCCTTACTTATTTGCAAATATACAGCTATTCAGTCTAGACATTCTTTATTCCAAACGGAAGCCTCAGACAAAAATAAATTATGTCTATATTTGTCGTCTGCTTCAAATGAAGCAGCAAACACATAAAAGCGTTTGTCTACTATGTCCACAAGCGGGCCTTTTCTCCGTTTATGATACCGCTCTCAAAACACGTGGAAGTTTGTTTTCTGTTCATAAAGAATCTAAATGTAAAACCTATTTTGCAAGGTGGGTAAGAAGTGATGTTGGTTTTTCACAGGAGGGATTTCATAAGGCCCTGCAGATGGTGGGGGCAGAGTTTCTGGACCGCTTGGACTTTTACCAGAATTCCTGGCTGCCGGCCCGTGCAGTGGTGAAGAAAGCGATGGAGAAGCGGACCCAGGTATCCCCCTCTTCAGGTTGCTGTCAGTAGATACAAATTTTACTTGCGACTGCTACCAGAAATATGATGGCAGAGAGCAAGACAGCATGGAGCGTAGCCCCTTAATTTCAGGATTGCAGGCTCCACTCTCAAGAATGGGTCCTGCTGTTGTACCCTTGGGTATGGCGTTCATCCAGAAATGTTTTAACTGGGTCATAGTGTTTAATGGGATAATCGTGCTGAAGCTCACGGTCAGGTTAGCCCTCTTCCCATTGGTTACTTGAATGGCTTTTAAACCAACGGAAGACAGTGATTGGCAGCTCATGGTAGCACCTCCCACTATTGGTTTCAGAGCCACCTTCCTGCCATTACAAATGACTAGAGGCCCCGATGAGTGTTCGGTGTTCATGTTCCAGGTGGACCCGAGCGGGGAGGTGTTTCTGCTAGAGCAGGGGGGCTGCCCATGGAAGGAGCATCTCTTCTCGCTGGAAAAAGAGCTTAATGTGAAGGCGTCCATCAAGTTTGTCCTGTACCAGGACCAGAACGGCCAATGGAGGGTCCAGTGCATACCTGTGGCCCTGCACACCTTCCAAAACAGGTAATAGCCTTGCTCAAATGCTACCATTGTGTCCCTTTGTCAGTCCTTTTCAAGCACTTACAGTATACAGCACGGAAGGGGTCTGGCATATTAAATCTTACGAGCCATTGCAGTACCCTGACTTTTTATTTTTATTTCTGTGGTGTCATTTCTTACTCGGCATTTCTGCAAGCCACTTTTCCAATTTCCAAAAGTATACTAAAATTGCTACTTCACATTTCCCATTCCTCGAAATTGCCAGGTAAATTTCTTAAAATGTGCGGCAAGTGTGTTGATGTGAGATACCATGGCGTCTCATCAGCGTTAACCACGGACACTTAAGGCGAGGTGACATATGTTCTGCTGAATGTTGAGGAGGACAGCTTTCCTGTATAAATTTGGCCTGGAGACTTGACAGATGACGACTGTTTTTGGTAACACTTCATTTAAGCCTGCAAATAACAGTTAAAGTGCTGTGAAAATGTGTTTTTCCCCTTGGCTTCCTGTGTGTTTGATGCTGAATGTTCACGCTTCTTTAGCCAAAACTGGATATTAGGGAAAAGGGAAACTGGGTGAAATAAGATGCTTGCGTGATGCATCCAGCATATTAAGTTTGCCATTACCAAAGTCACAGGCTTCTAGTCGTTTTTTTTTTGTCAGTTACAGTGCCGTGGAATTATCCAGAAGTAATTATGATGTGGATTGTATTTGGGTTGTTTTGGATCATTGTCTTGGTGAGTTATCTATCATCAGCTGATGGATGGATGGATGGATGGATGGCTTGATTTTCTCGTAAAATGTACAGAGATATCGTGGACATGCTATCAGGTTATTTAGAGCCTAATAAAACATCCCTGAACTGCAGCAGTTCCAGTATCATGCAGACTGCTGGCGTGAGGATCTTGTTGTGGGACAAAAACCCACACACTCAAATTCCACACACACAAATTGTTTTTTAACAACAATAATGCACTATTACTTACTTAAACGTGGCGATACACTGTTTTCTGTCAACACGTGGTAGTTACAACAAGCGTTTTATTTGCAACTGCGTTGCACTTCTGTGGTCCTTCTCATTAGCATTAGCATCCACAGACGCTGCTCCTCACCTCCTGTCTCTTCTCCTTCTCATTAGCATTAGCATCCACAAACGCTGCTACTCACCTCCTGTCTCTTCTCCTTCTCATTAGCATTAGCATCCACAGACGCTGCTCCTCACCTCCTGTCTCTTCTCCTTCTCATTAGCATTAGCAT
>JAODUD010000127.1:2541181-2553252 GCA_026784285.1 Stomatorhinus walkeri
GTGTGTGAAGTACTACTGTATGTGAGGCACCAGTGTGTGTGAGGTACCAGTGTGTGTGAAGTACTACTGTATGTGAGGCACCAGTGTGTGTGAGGTACCAGTGTGTGTGAAGTACTACTGTATGTGAGGTACCAGTGTGTGTGAGGTACTACTGTAAGTGAGGTACCAGTGTGTGTGAGTTACCAGTCATGCTGTCATGCTGTGCATGTGTAAGGCATCAGGTTTTGAAATATTATTAATCTACTCGACTTGTGTGGCATTATTAGTTTCTGGTGTCGGCGTGTGTGTGCGCGGCATCAGCCTGTGGCGCTCGTGTTTGTGTCAGAGTGTCAATAAGCGTGAAGGTGCTGGTAGACAGGGACACTCACAGGCATCCCCCTGGCTCCGGCTGGCCCGGACGGACCTGCAGGACCTTGTGCGCCCTGCGGAAGAACACAAGATTAGGGAGGAACCTACAGAGAACATACAAGACAGCTAAGAAATGATTCCTGGGTAAATATCAAAAAGAAACTTCTGCAAGGTTTCAGGAAAAATCTTGATTATGGTGGCTGACGGAATCAGAGTAATTATCCCTCTAATTACCCGCTTCTCTGGTGAATCAATGATGTTTTCACTTAAATAAAGTTCTTAACTGAGATTCAGGCTGTACTTCTCAGCCGCTTTACACGCTGTGCAGCGGTATCAAATCCTGATCTGACCCTCTCAGCGGAAAGAGCTCGACTTCATGAAATTAGCTCTGCTCTGGTCTCTCACACAAAGTCCCCCATGGCTCTTGCGTCGCTCCCCCTGTCAGCTTTCATAACCCACTTACTCTCTCCTTATTATGCAGCCCATGCACCTTCATCTCCCTCATATCTTTCTCTTGACACCCATGTTTACCCGTGAATATCAGCACTTGCCAAAAATACATCTCCCTGGATGCGTGACCGCCGTAATGTAATCACTGTCTCACTCTGACGTCAGATCGATAGCCTAGCAGGTCTGGGGAACAAGTCTTTACCACTTGGCAAAGTCCAACTCTTCTGGAAACCTATTCTGCACTTTGTGACAGCATATCCTGCAATCCAGGGATGTCAGCAAATCCTGTGTGTAAGGGGGCGGTGAGAGGGCTCCTGGAGCTATCTTAACAAGCTGAAAAGGAAGTGAAGTGGCATGATACTCACGGACTCTCCTCTGTCTCCCTGCTTGCCAGTGGGGCCAACGGGTCCGGGGGCACCAGGTGCTCCAGGGGCCCCTGGGGCACCAACAGGACCGGTATTGCCGCGGTCTCCCTGAGGGAAGAAGGGGGCGAGGACACATATATTTCAATGATGACACATGTCATGATGTAACACAGCCCAAGCCACCGTGACACAGACCAATGATAACAATACCAGGCTGGCAAAAAGAGGTGGCTTGTTGTGTCACAGGAGGTGTTTGATATATGGTGCTGTTGAAATCAATTTTTCCCAATATGAGGCAAGGATGTTTTGTACGATTATGTCAGATTATGCAACCATACACAATCTTTATCAGTCTTACAAAAAAGCATCTTTTCCTTACCTCAGTATCAACTTGAAAGATATACTTTGACTTCTGTGCTTTATATTAGGAGTTAACTTACTTTAATGATCCCACCCAAATAAGCAGAACAGTGATATAAAGGAGAGCTGAGATTACAGAACACAGTATAAATGGCAGATTATAAGGGATAAGGGCAGCTTATTGGTAATGTGATACAAAGACAAGGGTGATTGCTCTTTATGTAGAGACTTTTTCCAGGTAAGTCTCACCTTGATTCCAGTAGCACCATCTCTACCAGGAGGTCCATCAGAGCCAGGATTGCCCTTTGGTATAGAATGGGTGTTAGGGCATTTATGTAAGTTGTTGCACCGTTTGGTACAGGATCTAAAAGGGTTTTATTTAATAGTGCACATTGCCTGGTTGTGCCCTGCCAGACCTAAACCACACATACAAAGGGATTTGATGCAGGCATATTAGAAAATTAAGACTAAAAGTGTTATTTTCAAAAATACAGAACCATGACTTCTATTGGGGCCTGATATTAAATAGCAGTATCATTGGCTGGTGGTGCTGACCTCTCTGCCAGCTTCCCCAGCAGGTCCGGTCAAACCAGGAGGTCCCACGGGGCCAGGAGGTCCGCGGTCCCCAGCAGTACCAGCGGCACCTTGCTTGCCTGGTTCTCCCTGAGATGAATAGAGATTTCAGATTTAACAATAATACTTTATTGATCCCCATGGGGAAATCCTCTTTTTGTCTACGCCGTCTTGCTTTCCGTGGCACACAGTTATCTATGTAGGTGAGCAGAAGCTTAGCAGTGAAGCGTAACCACCTGAACAGCTCCCATGGAGATGGAGCTCAGGAACTCAACCAAGGGCCCAAAGGTGGTGTCTCAATGGTTAGGGAAGTGCACTAGTAATCGAAAGATTGCTGGTTTGAATATGTTTTTTAATCTTTTTATCACCATTTTCTTGGTTCATTATTTTAATAACATTTATATATATATATAAAGGTTATTAAAATAAACGGCATGAATGAATGCGCGTCTCGTGGGGATGCTCGCATTGCTGGCAGTTGGGCGCAGCGCTCGTGCTGCCAGACGCGCCGCAGTCGTGGCCACATATCTGTAATATCGGAACGGTCGTAAAGTAGACCAGCCTTGAATTGCATAGGTTGTAAGTTGATATTTTTTAAGCAAATAGTGAGTTACTGGAAAAGCTACAGCATTTTAAAAGTAGCTGCGCTACTGATAAGACACGAAAAAAGCAGTTAAGCTAGTAGCGTCGCTAATTGTAGCTAGCTACTTTGCAACACTGCTGCTTGAGATATAACATGCGTCACGATTCATTATCGATGCATTAATATGAGATCAGTATGTAACTAAAACTTTGTGGTTAATTATTACATAAGTAATATTATTTGTGCCCTGTCAAGTGCAGTGTAACTGAAAAAAAATTATAAATGCAAATATTGCTTTTGGATTTAAAGCTGTCAGGTCAAATCTTGTAATGCTGTCCCATTGAAAATGATTCTTGAATTTCTACTTTTAGAAAAAAGTACACAAATCAAAAGAATTAAATTATATGTCACTCTGAAAAACAGGTGTCAGAAACATGCGTTCTGTGTGCATGTGTGTGTGGTTTATGTTTATATTACATTGTAGGGCCCAAATGATCCCCACAATGCAATAAAAACCTGATATTTTGCATTGTGTGGACCTTTTTCAGGTCCCCACAAAGATCTGTGACTGCAGTCAAAAAACTAAAAATGGCAAAAGTCTCGAATTGAGTTTGGTTACTTATGGTTAAGGTTAGAGCTGGGTAGGGGTTAAGGTTATCATGTTAGGATTAGAGTTTTCCTGATAGAAATGAATGGTGAGTCCCCACAAAGATATGATTGTGTATGTGTGTATGAATGTGCATGGAGAGGGTTGTGCAGAAGTGTGCTACTCACAGAAGGTCCTGGAAGGCCTGGGAAACCTCTCTCACCGCGCTGCCCTGGAAGACCCACAATACCTCGCTGTCCAGCCAGACCTTGTGGGCCTGAAGGACCATCTGGACCCTGGATAGTTGAAGAAGCAGTTAGAATTTTAAGCTTAAAAGGTTTTGTAAATATTTGCATGAGTTAATTCAAAATTAAAGATAGATGTACAGAACTTTATTTTCTACTCAGAGGTGCTACCATTTTTGGTATTTCTTCTGGGTCACCCCTGTGTCTTAGTGCTGACCCATGAATGTTCTTTTGAGAGCAGAGACTGCTAAAAAAATGCCATATTCTGTTGGACTGGCATGCCATATCTATTTTGTGGACTCAGCGGGGTCCGTCTGATTGGGCCGGCTACATGCCACTGTGATAGGAATGGGCCCAGAAACATGACTGCCCCTGACTGAGCAGTGAGGGGAAGGTTGGTGATAATGAAGATGATAATGCACAGCATCGCGAGGCTAAACGGGGTCAGGCTGAGGACTCACAGGGGGGCCATCCTCGCCGGGCTCTCCCTTCTCGCCTGGGGGGCCGGCAGAGCCGCGCAGGCCAGCGTCACCCTGTCTCCCTACTGGGCCGGGATCGCCACGGATACCTTTGGGTCCATCTTTGCCAGGGGGGCCGGCGGAGCCGGCAGGACCAGGGTTACCCTAAGGAGGGAGAAGAAGAATGAGAATGGGCAACTCTAAGCCCATTTTAAATTGACAACAGCAGCAACAGAAGACTAATAATAATCACCACCATAATCATAATCCTAACAGTTATGACCATCATTGACATAGTAAATGCAGAAAACACACTATGATCAAAATGCAATGTTTTTTCTTAGAGCATTTTTTGAAGAAAAGCAGTGGTTACTGGGGCATATAAAAAGCCATCAATGGAAAAAAAAAACTAGCATCGCTATGCTATAATAAAACTGACAAGCAGAATATCACTTCAAATGACAGGAAATGTCAGGCCTGCACAGATCACACTAAGGAATTCGGTGTGCCTGGCGATTCAGCAGCAAGAATAACTAAACCAATAGTTAAACATAATTCTACTGTCTACCTGCGAATGAAACTACATTTATTCAGTGGGAATATATGAGAACAGAATGATAACCAGAACATGCTCTGTATTACTCATATCTATATAGGTGATGTGTAACAAAAAGCAAAGGAATATAATATAATTTAATATAAAAATAACTTTGCTTAATTACGTGATAAGCCAAATTATTTATAATAATAAAAACAAGTCTCTAATATCCCTTGACAATAAATGTGACTTCTGATTTTTCACAGCTGTCAGAGCTGACAGTGAGGCACTTTTAGTCGGTCATTTCTAGGACGTCAAAGCATGTTTTCCATGGTGGCTGTCATGAGACATTCAGCACAAACCATCGCTACTAGCAGACAGAGAGCAAGAAGGACAGGTTCTGTTTTGACAACAATAATAGTGTAGCAGCAGAGACTGATTGGCCACCAGCCCACCAAAGGTCTCAATTTACATAAATCCCAGAATATTAAGCATTTGTTACAAAAAGGCTTATGTCTTATTTGGAAAAGTTTGTTGTTATTGTTCTTCATTTCAGATGTGTTTTCCTGTTGGATAGTCTGTAGATGCGCCCCAGAATTTGTAATTGAACTCCCTAATATGAGCAGGTGTGGAAGAAGCTACCCTCCTATATATTTGGCTATTGTGTTGCTGGAAATGCTGTGAGTCTGCAAGAATTCTGGCGGTCGATAAAATTGTGATGCTTATAGCCCAGCTCTGTCATTTCTTCATTACACTGGTGTCAGAAGTGCAAAAGCAATTAGCTATGAATGCTTCTGCAAGAATAAAACGCTCTGCTTTCTGAGCTATACTGAAGCGCTGCTGCCACGAGAATCTAGGAGAAGGCTGTCAGTCGGCTTTGCCCTGCATCTTAATGGGATGAAGACAGAGGGATGAGCAAAGAGTTTATGCCTGGAAGCTGTGGGCCGTTGGCGGGTAGATGTTCCACTGCCACACACGCAAAGGACGGCTAGTTTAGATGCACACCACTATCTGGGAGTCTAGCAAGTAAAACCAGGCTATCAGAAGCTAAAGTTGCAATGGAGCTTTGGCATGGGCAAACTGTATAGCATACATCATACAGTTGGTAGCCTGGTGTGACAAATGGAGTTTTGAGAAAATAGCTGTTCAATTGGCCTTAATCCTAGATGGGAAGGCTCTATAATCGCTGCTAGACCCGGGATCAGATCAGTAGATGGCCTATGCTGCATCTACTTCGTTAGTCCTGCAGTAACTTGGAGAAGGCAGAGCTACAGTTAGACGCTAGAGTGTTGAGGCTACAGGAAGAAAAAGGAGAAAGGAGACTAAGAGGACCAAGAAAAATGCAAGCTGCCATTCAGCTTTCACCCCGTAGAAGAACCTATGAAAGCCAAGCAGCCATCAATGGAGATACAGCAGGCAGCTCAGAAGCTTCAGCAGTGGTGGAAAGAGAGATGGGAGCAGAAGTTAAGGGTATAATGACTACATTCATGTTTTTGTTTCAGTAGACGAGGATGGCGGATTGATATCCCTCATACGGCACTGATACTGGTTCCTCTGCTCCCAATCATCTCCATTCTCAGCGCTTGGCATTAACAGCCGAGCAAGAAATGAAACGAAATGGCTACTAAAAGAATCCCTGAAACTTCTGCCGGTGTCTGGTCCACTCCATCAGTTCTTGCCGAGAAGACGGATGGCTCATGGGGGCTCTACATGGACTTGAGGAGATTAATCTCTGTGACATGGATGGACTGCAATGCCCTATTCATGTACAACGATAATGTGCTGGATTACAGTGCTGGGTGACAGTGACTTAGCTCCCTCGATCAGTGGATACTGATAAGAGACGCTGCCCCCTCCTCCCAATACTAAGCCTAAAACGGCCATCGGCATTAAATGGGGACTTGGTTAGTTCATAGTGTTGCCCTTCGGACTGTGCAATGCCCCAGAAACATTTGCGGGTCTGATGGAGTGCTGACAATCCCCCTTACCGACCACACGCACCCCAGCATGTACTAAAGCAGCTTAATGTGGCTACTGTACCTCAATCGCTGCTAGAAATCGGAGACTCAGCAACATCTGACCAGATAGGGCAGTAGAAAGAAGAAGAGGCCATAAAACCATACTAACTATTGACTGCCACAGAAACTGCAGACCTACGCGGTGAACTATCTTAGTCGCTCAGGACAGCCGTTCCTTCAGGTTGGGGGTAGAGACTGACTTCCTGCTAAGGCTCTCAATTTCCATAAATCCCAAAATACCCAGCATTTGTCACAAAATGTTACGCCTTTGCTTATTTGCAAATAGTTTGTTAGTGTTCTGAATTTTCTTGAGTTAATTACCATGTTGGATAGTGTCTGCAGACCTTTAGCACACAGCTGTGTTCATTAAGCCATTAATGTCAGCATGTGTGAGAGAAGGTGGACAGTCATCGCTGTGTCGTTGGAAATGCTGCTGGGTTTGGATTACTTTTATGAGCTGACTCTAGTGCATGTATTCCAAGAGTTGGATAATAATAATAGTGCTAGATGTTTCTATTGCAGTTTATTTTGCTGTTTGTGATATCTCTCTATTTGTGTTGGACACATGCCAATAAATGCAAATGTAAATAAATTTAAATGTTGCAAGTATCAAGAAACCCTTGAGGTCCATTAAAATATAATATGCACGGTTTAAACAGTGGGGAGAATTTTCAGTCTGGATTAAAGGTCAGGGTGAGATTGTGGAAGCACATCAAGGACAGTGCATGAGATGGGGACAGATGAAGCCTCACGTTAGGTCCAGGAGGTCCGACTCTGCCGGCGGCTCCAGGGAAACCAGTAGCACCCTATTAGAGAGGAAGATAAAATGAAAAAGACAGATGTTTATTTAAAACTAGGTGAGGAAAAATGAAAAAGAACTTTTGAACTATTTACTGATTTCTTTTTTGCTGTAATCGTAATACTTATCCTTAATGAAACTAGGTACTTCCTAAGATATCAGCATGGTCTTTTATCCTGGTGAAATATACCTCTTCTACCTAGTCTTACTGATAACTGGTATTAATGACCGGACTGTGGTGATTCACTTACAGGGGGTCCTTGAGCACCACGGGCACCTTTGGGTCCCGACACACCTGTGGGACCCTGGGAAATAAAGGAAAAGATGAGTATATATTGCCAGCTCTAGATTTTTGCATAGAATAAATATGAGATTGGTAGTGATCCCGTCCTGTAGCACTGATCACTTATTCGGGATTCAAGGTTTTGTGAATCACATGCACAGTTATACTAGTAGAACTCGGGGAAAAGAGAGTATAGATAAATTAAAATAATCTAATTAAGCACAGTGGGGCAGTAGAATAAAATAACAGGCTATGTAAATAGTATTCAAAGACTGTGTGAAATAGCATTATATCAGTATACAACACAGTAGGCAGTCTGTAAATGTTGAAGTGAGCGACATACATAAATAAATGACAATTGTAAGAAAGTCACAGGGCTTGTCCAGGTTGAGATCTACTGGTCTGTGGATAGAAGCTCTTCATGAGCCTCATTGTTCTGTGAACTTGCTCCATGCAGCAAATTACTAAAGTCTATTCGCATTCAGCCTCATACATGGTATAGATTGAGGGCTGCCAGATAGTGAAAAATTCACCTGAGGGCCTGGAGCTCCAGAGGGCCCCTGAGGGCCCGGGGCCCCGGCATCACCTTTCTGTCCAACCTCACCCTGATCTCCTTTTGCTCCAGGCTGGCCATCTGCACCCTGAGGATGGGGCACAGACGTAAACAGTCCAAAGGATGGCCTTTATGAAATAGAACCCTGACAATACAGTCACTAAAGACCTCATTAATATTTCATTTACTGGCTGCTCATAATTGGATCCTGAAAAGCAGTCAGAACTGGAAAGCATAAAGACGACATCATTTTTAAGGCTAATCTGATGGCATATGTCATAATGATGTGCCACCGATCAGCAAGTCCATCAGTGAAAAATGATCAGGAACCCAATTAATGGACAGGCTACTGCTATCATGATTGATTAGTATGGTCTAGGACAGATATGCTAATCAAAAACCAGTCAATTTCCCCCAGTACAACAGGAAAACATGGTTAAGGACATGAACTACGCGATACAAAGGTTACTGCGAATATGTCAGAAGCGGCCATGATATTGTGCCCTCGAGGAAGGTATTAATCCTCACTCAGTGAAACTAAAATATCCAGCTTCTGAATTATTAAAAATCAGAGACTACTGTATATAATATTTACAATAAACTATGGTATCTGATCCAGTACTGCTCAATAAATCCAGTAAATGATACAATACCATCTAATTTCCCAGAATGAGGATGACATATATGACTGGGTGCATGTCGTACTCACAGGTGGTCCGGCAAAGCCAGAAGGTCCCGGTGAACCAGTCTCACCACGGTCACCCTGACAGAGAGAGAGAGAGAGAGAGAGGGAGAGAGAGAGAGTAGCACTCATTTTTAAAGAAATGTCCAAAAGCAGTAATATGTTTTTTTTTTTTTTACTTTTTGGGTTCCCAGTCGCTTCCATGGCAACCGACAGTAGAAACATGTAGGTACCCCATTTAGATAACCAGATAGGATTTATCTCCACCATAACATTCTGATAATAATGTGAAGACTCCTGGGGAAAAATTTCAAGTTTCGAGTGCGAGGTGGATACGTCTGCTCAGTGTCGGATATGTGAAGTATGCACCTGTAACGGATCTTAACGGTGGACATCAAGATGCCTGAGAGAGAGCACCCCCCCCCCAAGACAGATACACAAGGAACTGCAAAGTATGTCAGGTTATTTCAAGCTAAGTTGCTATTTTTTATGTAGGCTGTAAGTAAACAGTGTCTGCTCAGCGAGTGACTACGAGCCTCTGTGGTCAGATGGGGGGGACTGCAATGTTATCTGCGGATATATTTTGAGCAGCACATTTTGTGTGTGTGTGTGTGTGTGTGTGTACATGGCGGAGAAGCTTACTGGCGCACCGCGAGTACCGGGGGCTCCCGGGGGACCTGAGGGACCGGATTCACCCTGCAGGAAGATGGAGACGCGAGGGAGACAGGCATCAGACGCGTCTTTACTGACAGGTACTGAGGCGGACAACAAAAGCAATTCATAAGGTATAAAAAATGATTACCTTCTCACCATTAGGACCACCTGGTCCAGGCGGTCCGATTGGTCCAGTCAGACCCTAGGAGAAAGGCAGAAAGGGTTAGATCCTTCCCAATTATGGAATAATAATATTACACATTTCTGTGTCTGTCAAAAGAATCATACAATAATGAATCATTTCCAAACTGGAAATCAACTCATAATAATATATGTTCCTGTAGCTCCATTAACTTTCCAGTTAACTTTTCCAGGTGCAGCTCTACCTTGCCTGGTGTCTCAAGTCTTATTTCCTAATTTTTTAACCTGTTTTTTTTGTTTTGCTCTTCATTTTTTCTCACAAGAGTCCATTACTTGATGCTGGGTATGGTGTGATTGGGCGATAATCTAGCTTTGCTTTGGGAAAGAGATCAAGGTTTCTTGCTGCCACAGCATCCACAGATATCTACAGGCTGGGTGTCAGACGTGTCACAGTACCGAGTGACACGTGGCGGGAGGTGAGCGAATGTGGGTGTGAGAAAAACAGATCAATACTAACTCTTAAGCCATCTTTGCCAGGAGCTCCTTCAGGACCCTTTTCTCCATTGTCACCCTATAGCACAGAGAGAGAGACAGAGAGAGAGGGAGAGAGGGAGAGAGAGAGAGAGAGAGGGAGAGAGGGATGAGAGAGTCATCAACACCTCCTTGGTGAAAAAAATCCAAGGAATCCCACAACAAACACTGAGTGGGCAGAACTTCAGGCCATCTGAGCTATCAGTAATGTAAACAACTTTGTTAATTATGCAATAATAGCAAAAATCCCATATTCTGTGGGGAACTGAGCCACAAGATTCAAACACCGAATTACATTTTGCAATTCCTGAGTCTGAACTGGAGTATATAAATGCACATAGCCTAATAATTGAGGTTATAGCTTGTAATTAAATTACATTTCTTACATATATTTTTTACATTATTCAACATCATAACCATCAATATGGAGGAACATTCCCTTACAGAAAATGAGCGTTATCAAAATATTACATTTGGACTTTGGGTAAAAGCTAAACAAGGAGGTGCAAACAGTGAGGGGTTTCCAGGACGTCTGTCACTTACTCTGTCTCCCTTGGGTCCAGGAATGCCAGAAGGTCCTCTCTCCCCAGGCATACCCTGAAGTCCAGGAGGCCCTTGGGCACCATGGGGGCCACTCGGGCCAATGGCTCCCTGCAATAAACAGGGAAATACCGAAGCGCTGGGTGACTAGAGAGGACAGGAGTGACGTACTTCAAAATGGGTATGTAATTTGATTTCTTAAATATAAACTTGACTGGTAATTGGTGCAAAGTTGAATTCTGCACTGTGCTTGACGGAGTGCGGAAATAGTGTGTACATGACGCAAATGAACCTGCATTTGTCCTAATCTGGAATCCCCTGTGGACTCAGCAAAAGTTTAATAAGACTGTAATGACCGTCACCATGGCCAACCAGATGACAAACAGCGCATGAGGCCTCAGCTACATAAAAGCTAGCAGCTAGGTTTCACCTTGTGCTACGCCTCCGTGCCGCGGCTCTGCTGTTCCTGGCGCTTTATGATCATTTATCTTCAAAGGCTTAAATGCTTGGAACCAGAAGCCTTTGGGGTTGAAAAAACTCCTCCGCAAAGAGTGTTCACTCTGTTATACTCGTGGAAGTATTCAGTAATGGTGTTGCTCTTATGGTAGTTGGCTTTTGAAAATGAGTATAAGGTTTGTTCAGGCCCACTGACAGTGACATGGTGGAGGTGCTTGGTGTCCCCACCTTGGGTCCATCAGTTCCTGGCGTTCCAGGAAGGCCACGGGGTCCCTGAAGGCCTTGAGGACCAGCAGCGCCTCTCTCTCCGGGGAAACCACGCTCGCCCTGAGGAGGATCTTCATCAATCTCTGGCACACTAAGCTGATACCAGAAATACTAAAGAGGTCATACTGAAATAAAATGAAACTTACTCTGGGTCCCGTTGCACCAGCTGCTCCAGCCTCCCCAGGAACACCCTGCAAGGAGACGAATATAATGGGACATTAAACATATTCCGCATTTATTTGGTGTGCTTGCTAAAGTGTTCAAACAATAAGAGGTTGCAAAATACACCATCAATTCATCCCTCCCTCCATCCATCCATCCATTTTCTATACCCACTTGTCCTGTACAGAACTGAGGATGTCTGGTGCCTATCCTGGTGCCTACACCCCAGGGTAAGGCACCAACCATTCACAGGACACACTCACTCACCATTCACACACCCAATCACACCTACGGACAGTCTGGCATGTCCAATCACAGGACACACTCACTCACCATTCACGCACCCAATCACACCTACGGACAGTCTGGCATGTCCAATCACAGGACACACTCACTCACCATTCACACCTACCGACAGTCTGGCATGTCCAATCACAGGACACACTCACTCACCATTCACACACCCAATCACACCTACG
>JAODUD010000127.1:2575751-2587078 GCA_026784285.1 Stomatorhinus walkeri
GGGGTGGTGATGGTGGGGGGGGGGGGCTATTTGCATTCTTAAAAAATGCAGGATCCTCAGTCAGGCTGTCTCTTGCCCTGTCTCATTACTGTGTATTTTTGTCACGTTTAATTCATGACGCAGCGTAAAACTATTGAAACGGAGCACTGTATCGCGCAGCGATTTCCAGGAGCGAAATAAACGAGGAATGAAGGCTTAAGTAGCTAATAAAGGCCATCAGTTATTTAGATTAAAACAAAAAATCTAAAGAGCGACTCACTGTGGGTGAAAAAGTGATAAGTTGTGCTTTTTGAAAGATGGGGGTAAATGGTTTCCATGTGTTTCAAGGGTACCCAGCCCAGGAGCTAATTCAGGAGGCCGGCGGCCATGTTGTGATTGGCGACCTGCCTACCCCTATTCACCCCCTCCCCCAATGTAGACAACCAAACCAGTCTCACTGCAAAAATCCTCACAGACTCCAACCTCCGCCCCCCAAAATCCAAAAACTACATATTTCCACCTCATGGGAAAAAAAATGCCACTATCAGCAGTTGTACTGTTCTGTCATGTCACTTTTAGGATGTTTGGAAAGGGCCGGATCTGGATCTCTGATTACGCTGCTTAATATGCACTGGGCAGACAAAGCTATAAGACACCACACCTGCTGCTCCGAAATCACTACAATAAACACAGATTTGAATCAGGGTGCAAACTTACATCTGCAATATCTCCTGGTTCACCCTTCTGCCCCTGTAGGGGAAAAAAAAAACGTTATATGCTTGCGTTAGGACGACCATTAAAATAACAGAAATTGGAGTCCATTCTGGTACTTATTTTAAGCAGGAGATCCATCTATGACTTTGACAAGCCATGCAAATACAGCAATGAATACTAGTCACCGAGGTATTAAGTAAACTCCAGGACAGAATTATGAAACAAGAAATATATACAGCATTTATGAATGTTGACAGAAAAACAATGACTGATTAAACAAACCTGGATTGCATAAACGGGTCAGGCGCCCTTTGTTTTAAACCGCATTAAAAGTCTGAACTCCATGGATATATCAGACCAAGAAGCTGTGAACACACATTTAGTAAAAGCTGCCTGACACTCATATGACTCCCTCCGGATCAGACAAATCTGATTTATTCAAAACCATTCTTATTATGACAGTTTTTTTGCCTCACTGCCTCGAAGTCTCTTTGTTCTAATGTTTATAGGGCCCCGAGCACCAATTAACATGACCGGTGCAATCTGGGCCAAAACTGAAAGCAAAAATCTGCTTTAATTCACACATGACAAGTGAATAACTGAGTTCTTTTATACAGCTTGGAGCATATTTTGGGCGGCGTCTTTAAAAAAAAAAAACAAAACACCCCATACAGATTCATGACGTAAAAAGGATGATGTGTCTTACATCAGCAAATTAGCGAATAGAAAACTATACTAGTAGTTCTGTGTTTAAAAAGCAGCATTTAAGGTTTCAGCAGAGCACAGAGCCATACAATAAAATGGTACAAGTACATTTTCCGTCCTTATGCTCACTGACTTTTATTTTTTCATCATTTATTTGTTGTTAATCTTTTCCATCATTTGTTACTAATCTTATCTATATCAGAGACTGTTAATCTTTATTTATCCACCTGCCCATTTCTCTGAATTGTGTCTTTATCATTCTGAGCTACATTTCAATACATAATAAATTATAGTAAACTTGTCTCAAAATAAATTGTTACAGAATTTACTCCAAACATTACATTCTCCTTCTATCCCAAAAAAAAGAGTCTTAAAACATTTAAAAAGCAAGTGAAATCAATTTGGCTCGCTATAGAAATGTACTGGCACATAAGAAAACGCAATGATTAAAAGTCAGACTTTCACATATTTGGAGGCAAATTTCACTAGCAGAGTGTTTTTCTTAATATTCACACGTGAAATTGATTAAATTAAAGGACCTGAAATCACACACATCCACACATGATGGCAATAGAAGGCTTCTCACCTTAGCACCAACTGGCCCTGTTGGGTCAGAAGGGGGAAGGAACATTGATTAATAGATAGGTGAAAACAGCACAAAACACTTTATTTTTATAGGTCTACAGAGGAAAAAAACAGGTACACACAAAAAAAATAAATCTGCAAGGAGCTTATAAAAAATACCAGTTGACGAAGTTTATTGTCAGTGTAGTACACTGATTTTTTGGCAAGAGCCCATTGGGTGACACAAAGTGTCAGTTTAAGCTCCATCTTGGAATTCATTGGCTGGACAGCAAGCAGGCAGGCGGGACAATAGCAAAGGAACTGCTAGAGGAGGGAGTCACTGTCACACGTGGGCTGTGTCAGGCCAGGTGTGTCTGAGTCAGAGTAGTAATGCATTAGGGCTTAAAAAGACAAATAAACAGCAGTGTGCAGCCAGTAATAACACAAAGGGGAAGGAAAGAGGAAAAATGCAGTTATCTCACACAAGAGAACATCTTTACAGCACGTTTAACTATTAAGCCTTTTAATAAATGCATTGTTATCAATTTCTTTTCATTTCTGCTGAAACTTTTCCTGCACCAGACAATGTAGAAATTTGTGTAAAAACGAGGTTTGGGGATGAAATTAGTTAACTGGTACACTGACATTTTATGTCACGGTGCCTGAAAAGTTTCCCATTGAAAGGACACTTCTAATTTCATAGATGCTGCTCGAAGCAAAGAAATGTCACTTGTGTTTTCCAAGGTGCAGCTCCTGCTGCCAGGAGATCTGACTCATCTTTGGGATTCCTTTCGGCTTCGGAGCGAAAAGTGGCTGAGAGAAAGCATACATCGGCAGCTCAGACTCGCAAGGTGAAACGCATCTTATTAAACTCTGGGAATGGCCTCCAGCCGCCAGATGCTAATTTCTGTACTCTTTTTTCTCTATCTGAAATCAGACATGGGGGTTTCGGTCTAGAGACTTCAGGGGTAAAATTGGGCCTCGTCTCTCTCTAAAAGTATTTCCATAATGATTCTCTCATGTGCGTATGATGCTGGGAATATACCAATATCCACGAGAGATGGGGTTACGGTGAATCAAGACTGAAATTTTGTTAAATCTCATTTAAAGGGGACAATGCAACATTCCCACAAAAAAGATAAAATTAGAAGTGTCCTTTTTATCAGATTGTGGTGAAAAGCAGCAAGCAAAGGCCTCTGGTATAAAGCAAACGGGAACCGTCAATAAATGCCGGTTGTTTTGCTATTATTGTCATTGGCCGGTGCTGTTTTTCACCCCAAAACTTAGCAGTGAAAAATAAAATAGAAAGTAATTTATTTATAAAAATTGAATAAATAAATTACGACCACTGGGGGCGATCGGGCCAGCCGGACAGATGGGGCAACACTCTCCGAATGGGATCTCGGGGTTGGGGCAGTCTTTTAGCTCCTCGCAGACGATTTCGTCACAGAGAACGGTCCCGGAGTCGCACACGCAGATGCGACACGGCTCCGACTTCCACACGTCCTTGTCCATGTGCCGCTGGCCGTCATGCACGCAGGCTGTACGGCGGCACACGGACCGCAAAGAAGGGAGGAAGTAAAGCGGCAGGGGAAAGACAAGGCGTCAAGGATAACGAGCACTCACGTCGCATCGAACTGCATCAGCCTCAAAACAAATACATATTACAAGTAATAATCAATAAAAGTAGAACATGAAATGAAAATACTTACTAATTTATAGCATTACATGAAAAAGAATATTAAAATTGGGTGCCTGCCCAACATAACTCAAAATGGGGAAAATAAAAGACAGACATAAGCGAGAACACTTGGCGTAAATCCTGCCTGCAACGCCAAGGAAGCACCACTTGGGGGCAGTGTAGCTTTTAAAAAGAGCCGCTTCAATAGCTTCCTGCGTAATGCGTTTGGATTTCAACCCGCCAAGCGCATCAGGGATACACATCTCTAGCAAATTCCTACTAGGGAATTATGCTAAGATTTCCAGTGCACGATCGTAGACTTTCGCCATAAGAGCTTTCTCCATTCTACCATGTGAGAATTACGTTTAGTTTTAAAACAAGTATATTGGCCGTTTTGTAATTGGAACTATTTAAAGAGGCAAATATACTTCTAACAGCCTAAAATAACTAAACTGCTCTTTTATTTCTGTACTTGGCGAATTTATATTGAGGTACAATAATGGACATAACAGTTATGGCAATGGAGATTATAGACAGTGTTTTAGGTAAATTCTTGTTATCACAATGGGAACACTGCCATCCATATTCTGCTTCCCTTTATAACTGACTCAGGCTATCAGAAGTACTAGGACAAATGGCAACAACTACATGTCCTTTTGGAAGGTCTGTAATACAGTTAAGAATGTGTAGACTAGGCCTACATTCATTAAACTCTTAACAATGCCATTCCCCAATATTTCACGTGAACTTCTCTGCTTTAAGGTTACTTGTGTTCAGTATCATTGGCAATATTTCATGCACAGTATATATGAAACTGTGGGACCCATCTTCATTTTCTCTTTCTAATTTCTAATTTATCAGCTGACGATAACCAGTTAACAATAGTATTTGTGAGCGGAGGTGAAGCGACACGTACAGTAGAAACGATTATCCTGGAGGTCTGGTCAGCTCTGGGTAACCTAGCGGACCCCAGAAGTTATGAATGAGGTCTTTCTTAAAGAGACAGAGCATCCAATTCACACGGTCTTGGCTTATACAAACAAGGGGAAATTCGCACCACCACCACCCCCCCCCCCCCCACACACACACACTCCAGTCCTTCTGGAACCCACACCTCCATCAGACACCAGTTCAAACATGTCAAAGAATGGAGAATGGTCAGCATTCATACACATACTTTTAGATATATCTATCTATCTATCTATCTATCTATCTATCTATCTATCTATCTATCTATCTATCTATCTATCTGTCTATCTATCTATTTAATCAAAAATGAAGCCTTAATAGTTTCACTGTACTTAACCTGGCACGTACGGTAGCAATTAACACCTTTATGCACCAATAACGGAGATGCCAGCCCCCAATTTTCAAAATAAAGAAGTGACCCCTTTGCACTTTGCATTCCACAGTCTGACTTGACTTCCACATTTTTTATTAGAGCACAGGGGGAACACAGCAAATTGAATTCAGGTGCTGGGATATTCACACTGAGGTTGCTTTCCCAATAGTTCATGGTCAACATTAAACACGTCTTAACCGCATCCCTCCTTAAATGCGCATGCATCCTCGGTGTCCCTGTTAATTATGGGCCCCCTCTGCGGTGACCCTCCGGCGCGATAAGGCTCGATTGATGCCAGCATCTTAAAGATGCCCTTCGAACCCCTGCAATCATGAGGCTGCGCCAAGCCAAATAGCTGCCGCCTACATTCTTAAACTCGGCTCCTCTTTGGAATATTTTTCACCAGTAGCTTTCAGGAAAGAGCGACTTACATTATGTCCAGGAGCCTCTGCGATTCAAAAGTGTAACCTGAGCCTGCATGTTTTTTTTCTGTTCATTTTTCCTCACTTTTCTATTTCTTTTTCAAATCCCAACACTCAGCCTCTCCTTCAACATTTAATTCATTAACCAGGCTAAGACAAACTCCTTATGCATAATTGAAGAGACTTTTTAATAACGAAACTCTATCTTATACTTTATTTTCCATTCAATTTCTTGATAGACAATCCTTTTCTTCTTCCAGTGACTTTCACAGCCTCTGGGTAATCTAAAACACAGATGGAAACACTAAAATTATATGGAACACTCATCCTGGCTGTATTCCACAAGTACATACTTATTTTCTCTTTTTAAGACAGATACTGTACTGTATACATGAAATATATTTAAATATTCGTAATCAGTTCGTGAGTAACATAGGCAACTGAAAATGATTAAAAACACCATAAGGCATGAACACGGGTATATTTGTTCAGGTAAAGCACTAGGCAGATTCTTTAGAATAATCTGAATCAAATCACTACAGCTATACGGCTTTTTTCTTTAACAAGTCCGGATTCGTCTCGATGCCCTATGACAGTGGAATGTCTACGCTTTTTTCCCATTTAAAGGGCCTTAAGCATGGAGAGCTTTCATTTCTAAGTCTACTTTTACCAAGTGACGTGAAATACGGAGTCGGTCAAAACGCGTTCAGAAATGTTTCCAAAGTGCCCGCAGGTGTCCGGCGCTCCGTATCGGATGGGGGTTGGGAGAATTTGGAAGCATAGTTTAAAAAAAACCATCATCTTGTAATTAATTTGTGTCGTGAGGACCATCAGAACCATCGCATTTAAACCATCCAAACTCACTCTCTCAAAAATCACATTAAGAGCAAATATAAGTTAAAACTTACTTTTTATAAAATATTTTTTTAATGTAATATTCCCTTAAATCATTCAGTTTAACGGGAATCGTCGGCGTCTTTCAATATGTAAACACAAAGCACAGTGGTATAATATAATCACTTAAAACTCAAATATTTCTGCGAACTAAACATTTTTAAGCAGTTGGGATAATCGTTTTCACAAAACCACGCTGGAACTGGATTCTGGTGCAAAATGTCCAGAAAAAAACGTTACGCCTGAAAAGACACCTATTTTAAAAACGTCTTAAATAATTAACTTTTATTCATTGCAATACCTCAAATAGCTCAACGTTTCGCCATGCAAAAAGTTCAAAAGCATTAAGAAAATCGTGGCGTATTGCAGTTTCCCATTTTCCTCAGATAACCTCACGATAGATTTTAAACACCTAAGAGTATTTGCGCACCAATCAATATTAAAGATGAGAGCCGATTTGTGTACCGTTTAATACTAGTCGACCCAAGAAACGTAAGCAATAGAATATTAAACGATATGCTTAATCCACGTGCGTATTCTACAAAATCAAATAATAATCATAAAAATTTAAATCAAACTAAACTGTGGAAACAACAAGTAAAATATATTCACAATTCCCTTTTACTTGTATATCCCCGAAATAGATGTCAGCGCATGTAGTATTAGTACTACCATTTGGAAATAAAAGAGAATTTGCAACTTACTGTCATCTTCGTTCTGACATCTAACAACGGCTAACAGACAGGCTTGAATTGCTATGAGCAGCAGTACAGTCCTCGTATCCACAAAGCTGAACATGTCTAAATTTTAGACATGCAGGGCCTTTGGGTAAAAAAAGGTAGACGGGACGAGGGGAGCCGCGCAGCGCTCTCTTCCTTAGTGTGTGCGATCCCAGTGACCCAACCGAACCATGCAGTCAACCTCCCAGAACCGACGGGGAATCCAGCGCCAGGCCCCAGCAGAACTTCAGTACCGACTACTCCGGGCCGGCCGCCGAAGTTTTATGTCCATTCTGCCTTCAATGGATCTTCGTATATTCCCAAATACCAGTCCAACCCCTACCCCCTGTCAAGATGAAACCTGAACCCCGTCGCCCTCCCATTTCATCTCCCAAGTCCCATTATCCCAGACCCCTCCTTCCATGCGCTACTGAAAAGAGGTACCCAGAAAAGTTTTTTCCCCCCACTCGTTTCCCCCCGCCTCCTGTCGCTCTGCTCCTCTCCCTCCTCTTCACAAACCAGACAAAGTGGGACCTTCAACCTTTCCTTAAAATAAATTGAAGCAATTGTCATCGGTTGTGTATTTTTATAATTAAGAGTAAATGTTTATTTTTCTTTATCACACAATCGTAGTTATTAATCGTTATATTAATGAACTGAGTCGGAGACGATACACCGACTAGTAACTACAGGAGTAAGTTCGAGACCTGATATAAACGCGTCTAACAAACTCGGATGATGTTTTCTTATGGCAAAATCAAAATTTTCTAATTTGATATTCACAGCATGCCAACGATGCGCACTGACTTCTTAACTTGAGAAGGATGAGTTTATGTGCAAATGTAATGATTCTAATCATTACACAAATGGATAAACGTTCCATTTCATTATTGTTACCTCGAGATAGCTCAGTGAGAAAAACGTATTGGATCATCGGTTTTTGAAGACAAGGCGGTCGTCTGTTAATATTCATACTTAGCATTTTGACAAAGTTTGGTGGACTTTTGAGATTAGTTTTGGTGATTTGTTAAATACAATAAAAAAAAGCCGCACGCACGGGTCTAGCTGCGTTTTTAAGAAAAGCACGAGAAATGTCTCGAAGCATTTGGGCTGTACATGTTGAAACGGAGCATACAAAACGGTGCATCAAACAGCAAATAACTGAAGCGATCAAGAAGTAAAATGAACTTTCCCGGAGGACATGCAAAATGTGTGCTGTTTGTCAGATGATATTATTAAAGCCGAGACCTAGATATGAAGAACTTGTATAGAATGTTTTTGAATACTGTCAAAAATTACACAGTTTTATACTTAAAATTACAACTGTTAATATGCTTTAAACCCACCAATGACTGTAAACCGTTATACTTAACAATTACCGTAAGAACCACTTTAGTGTAATCCTGCCGAATACATGAACAAATCCAGTGTTGGAGACTTCATTTTATTATATGATTAATAGGTGAATGGAAGGAGTGTATAGATACATATACGTAGAAGTTCCAGGCCTTTTGAAAGTCTTTCATGGTGAGAAAATCCAACATTCTATGAGATGTTTTTTTTTCTTCTCCAGTGCAGTCGCTCATTCCTTCACGTGTCATACCTCATGTCTCTTCTGTCGGGAACTCTCTGGGAGATTTTCATTGGTTTCCTGAGCCCGCAGCAATGGGGAGGTGGAGTCTTCACCTGGTTTGTCCAGCTAGCTGTCAGTTCCATAGAGACGCTAAACAGCCTGGTCGGTTCACTATATAGTCTCAAGTGCGCAACTGTTTGGGCTGTGAGCGTCACCTGAATTTGGATAGGAGACCACTTTCTGGAAACTCAAGAACCTAGTAAGAATGTAGAATGGGGGATGCTTGTATGAGGAAATGGTTTTAAGCCTTTTTGTAATTCCTCTACTATAGTCATCAACAGTCTGTTCCTAGCTGTGGAATCACAATGGAACTGCTGACTCATTAGTACTCATGAGTACTCAAATCACACATGGATATTCCATTTGGAAAATGAGATTTTTCTTACATGCCTCAAAATATGTGGAAAATTGAATGTGTTTTTTAAAATATGCTGGATTCATTGATTCTTCTCATGGACCAGGAGGACACGGTTATGAAAACATGCCTATGGGATTGTCTCCAGGATTCTCCATTGTCTTTGACAATCTTGGAGTTGAATATTATGCAATACAGTGTGTCGATGTCCCTATGTATAGGACATTGGAGGAAACTCAAAAGATTTGAGGTCATTCAGTGTACAAAACATAATATAGTAAAATACATGGCTTAGTAAATTATTAAAGTGATGCATGGCATATATCTACCACACTGACTATTGTCGTACCCTAATTCAGGTCAGCTCTGAGCTCCCATTGAAACTCAGGCCAAATAATAAGGTGATGTAGCTAGAAATTTTGGCCACCTTGAGCCTGAGGTGGGCTCTCAACTTGGGCTGGGTGCCCTCAGTAGACCCGCGCATCTGGCCCCTGGATAGATGTTACATTCTGGTGCCCCTATAAAGTACAGGGCCCCATGAATCCATACCTCCATTTTCCCATATGATGGAGGAGGCAGCACAGACTCAGTGGAAACTGCCTGTGATACTGCACCATAAACCAGCAGTTTTCAGGTCTCGAGAGAGGCCTGGTGTCAGTCTGAAGACATCAGCCATTTGCATAGCAAGGTGTGGCCTTGCTTATCTGTTCATAATTATCACATGGAATCCAGCTACTCCGTTTGTAATGCAGTTTGATCAACACGCACTGCAATACTCAGACATACAGAAGAAAGAAACTCAGATTTTATACTGCTCACAAGTGACATAACTTAATGGTTGTCTTTTTATACACCAATCGTGTAATCGAATCATTGTCATTGACAATTTCCTGTAGTACTCAAACATATACATAACATGATTTTTCTCAAAACCCACATTTATGGAAGTAACTTGGTATTACATTCAGATTTCAAAATTATTGAATGTTCAGGAAAAAATGAGCATCTGGATGAGTAAAAGAAATATCTAAAGGTCTGCAGCTGCAGAAACAATTTCTTGGGGTTGACAAAAATATTAATTCATAACAGGGAGCCTTTGAAAACAGACCTTATTTTTATGATGACTGCACGGACTTCAGCCAACACAGCGAGGACTTTCACACCAGTATCACTGCGTTTGCTAAACACAAGCTAGAGAAACCCGGACCAGACCCAACAGAGTAACTTTCAGATGAAGAAAATCACTCCTGAGAGAACAGAGGCTAATTTCAATCATGTCAAATGCAAGGACAGTAGATTCCCTCTGAGATTTGCTATGTTCAGGCCTCACTGTTGTGTGTTCATTAGCACTGCCAGGTTAACGAGGTCTCCTACCCCGACTGTTACCTCAGGGTGTTATTTCAGTAACAAAATTCATCTTCAGACAGCTTTATCTTGATAACCTTTTCTCAGCCATTAATTTAAACCTACTTAGACCCAACCAAACTCTGCAGAAATGGCCAAAGGTAATCAGGTCGAGATTGCAGTGACATAAGATCAGGTTTGATATATGGTGGGAATAAACCCTGAACGAACCCAGAATTTGATTTTGATATAAGGAGTGACTGATGTAGAAAAACACAAAGATGTCTGTATACACCCACACACCCACACATACATTTCAGTGGCTGCATTCCAAGAGTTCTGTTCTTAGAATATGCTTCATCAGACAGTCTGTAATTTTGCAGTCTCACTGGCTTGCATCTGGTGGAAGAGGAAGATGATTAAAAAGTCGCTATAAAAAAAAAAACAGTTCCTGAGGTCTAAAGCCACGCACAGGCGGGACTGTAAGGGAAATATTAACTATGCACGCTACACGTTAGGTATTTTGCCGATCATTTCTCATATTGTTTATGGACGTATCTTTGGATCACCTGCCAGAGATGTAAGAGGAGGGGAAAGGAGTTTGGGTCGGGAACAGTTACAGCAGCATAACCGACACGGATGTGGGTCAAATCCCTGGAGGTCTGTTGCTATAGGAACTGCGAGGATGTTACCTAATGAGAACTGCTCCAATAATATATCCACCTAGAAGTTTCTCTACATTAAAGCACCAGCTGAACATACAGTAGGTGCATAGGTTCTTTTTAATACGACCATCTGCAGGACAACACCCAGAGCATACAGGCAGACACTCAACATACATCAGAACAACACCCCGAGCATACAGGCAGACACTCAACATACATCAGAACAACACCACGAGCATACAGGCAGACACTCAACATACATCAGAACAACACCCCGAGCATACAGGCAGACACTCAACATACATCAGAA
>JAODUD010000127.1:2587178-2597435 GCA_026784285.1 Stomatorhinus walkeri
ATACATCAGAACAACACCCCGAGCATACAGGCAGACACTCAACATACATCAGAACAACACCCAGAGCATACAGGCAGGCACTCAACATACATCAGAACAACACCCCGAGCATACAGGCAGACACTCAACATGCATCAGAACAAGACCCAGACCATACAGGCAGGCACTCAAGATACATCAGAACAACACCCCGAGCATACAGGCAGACACTCAACATACATCAGAACAATACCCAGAGCATACAGGCAGACACTCAACATACATCAGAACAACACCCAGAGCATACAGGCAGACACTCAACATACATCAGAAGCCCCACGCATTGGCATAGAAATAAACCCCAAAGTTGGTGCCATGCGTCCAGTTCAGCAGGAAAGCACCTTTGGTCTCGCATGTCAGATGTGGTCTACAGCTAGTAGCATTTTGTGTAGCATAAATAACTGTATGCCCAGCTCTTGGAACTATTACTAGTCAATTACATATGCAGTTACCAATGTCTATATATAAGCTTGGAAAGCCACTTGTATCCAGTTTTTGAAGAGGTCTTTACCTCCTCTGCACAGGTCCTGACCTTTGAACTCTGTGCCCCGACTCGCAACCTTTTCTAGCATCAAGAACAGCTGCAATTTCTTGTATAAACAGCAAAAGTAGATTATTTTGCCTTAAAGGGACAAATATCTTATTTTATCCCCAGAAGTAATTTTTATTACTGATCATGCACATGTAGTAAAATTACGAGTCTGAACCCCCCCCCCCGTTTGCCAAATCCACAGATGGGAACCCCCGATATTCATTACTACCTCTCCCACTGTGGGCTGCGGGACACTGCAGGTCGGCTGGCTGTAGGTTGCAGAAGCAGTGGGTTGAGGACTGCACAGTCAGCCCCAGACGCCCGAGATTAGGAGGTCCTGGGCTGATGGGGCAGGAGCAGGTGTGGAGTCCGGGGGTGTTTATGAGCAGTCAGACTGCAGGACATGCCTGGGTGTGTCCCGTTCTGCTCAGCGCTGACAGGCTTTTCAGCAGTGCATCTAATCTCGCTGGGCTGAGGACAGGTAATGATCCAGGAGGCAGAACGTATTGTGAGATGCCATTCATGTGACGAGCGAGCGAACAGCGGTGGTCAGAGCTCATGCAGAAATTCCTGGAATTCCTTAAAAAGATTGGAAGAAAACTCTGCAGACCATGAAGCTGACATTTAATAAAAAAAACAAACAAATCCTCTATTGTGTATTCATTGTTATTTTTAAATATTTAGCACAATTCGAGTGAATTACAGTTTTGCGTTAGAAATGAATGCATGCCCGTCTGATACACTGTCTGTCGCTTTTGTTACACACTGCAGGTTAGTGGAGCCCACGCAAAACTGCTTTTGTTCCTTTAGGTAGAGAAGCTGCTTCACTAAGGGGGCGTGTTAAACCACCCTGCTTGTTATGACAGTTTCTTTGGTTGATGCTTATCCAAGGCAACCCAAAACTCCAGCTACTTAAATAGTTTGCTAGTTTTACTGAGCAACCCCAATAAAACAAAGCTCTTTGGGGGACATGAACCTATAAGCTGGTAGAGATGTTCAGATGTGACATACCTCCAATGTATGGTCGCTAGATATAAGCACACTTGGGCTTGATTTCCAAATTCAGTCAAATAATCTTCGTGTACATGTACACTGCTTCTTAAAACATTTCAGTTCATAGCTTTATAATAACCTTCCACCCATCTTATATCCGCTTATCCTAATCAGGGTCACGGGGGGCCCTGGAGCCTATCTTAGGCAGCACAGGGCACAAGGCTGGTGTTCACCTTGGACAGGATGTCAGTCTAAAATAGGACCCACAAACAGTCTGGAATTTAGAGACAATAATTTGTTTAACTGCATGTTGTTGGACATCAGTGAGAAACTCACAAAACTGTGAAAGAACAGATAGACTCCATACACAGCAGAGGTGGGACTCAAACCCCTGACCCTAGAAGTATAAGGAGATGGTACTAAACACTGAACTACCAAGCGGGGGCAGCTAAAGTGTTTTTGGAGCAATAAGCATGCTTCAACCCAAGCACCTCCCCCAGATAGCCTCACTGCCCAGTTTGGCTCTCTCTTTGACGGTGTGCAGCACTCTACACGCTCCACGTACCAGGCAGTGGCCTGGGGGCTAAACTGGTGCCCCCTCCAAAGTTGGTGCCCTAGGCAGCCATTTATGTTGCCTAATGGGTTCACAAGCACTGCTACAATGTCATAGCTACTTTAAATCATTAAAATAGCTATTCATTTTATTTATGTGCAACATTTTTACTTTATTGCCTATTCAACGTTTATATGTTATTTAGCATATGATTTTGACACAAAGGGTCAGTCATTACCTGGGACAGCTAGGGTCAAGAGCATTGAACTGGTAACCATCCTAACACTAACGTAGAGTCCTAAGTCCACCACAAAAACACCGCTTAGCTGAAATGGCAAGTCAGATGAACTCACTTCTTAGTCTACAGAATATTCAGGAAAGTGGCTTCCAAAATTTCCTTCACTTCTTACGGTCTTTTCAGAGTTGCAGGTGTTACCCTAATTAAATTCAACGAGTGAGCACAAAACCAGATCATTTACTGGGTGTTTTCCAAAACCGTCTCGGTGCAGACAAGTCGAGGGATTTATGGGAAAAGGTCTGGGAATATTCGCGTTATTCCTCAAAGTGCCAATTGCTGATGTGTCCTGGTGTGTATGATTCTAGTAACAACTCTGTGGATTGCCCTAAACCCTTTAAAGTCAAACATCTTAGCTTTTTAATTTGATATATACTTTTTATACTTATATATACTTCTTAAGCAATGGTGACCTATCTTTAGCGGGACGTAAACACCGGAACATAGTAATCTTTTGTGCCATTTTGGCTCGATGCTGAATTGCCACTGCCAGACTGGTCCTCATGCGCCTCTAATTACTATGTTGAAACAAGCAGGGATCCTTGGCTTAAGCACCATTTAACATTTCAAAAAGCTGCACGTGCTAATTAGCGCTGTGCTGTGAATGCATTAGCAAGATTTGTATTTGATTGTCTCACTGTTTCTTACATCTCCCTGTCATTATTGTTTCATGTATTGATTCGCATTTTTTGTATATACTGCTGCAGAAAAAAAAATGAGAACACTCTATATTTTTAAACTAATCCAAATTTATCAATCCCGGTTTAATCGTGGTTCTGCTGGCAGAAAGCTATGCTGAGCGGCAGGTCGCTTCCAGCTTCAAAATTTCTAAGACAGCAGTACACAAGAATAAGGTGAAGCAGGAGACACTGGGAATGACCAGAAACCAGGCAGGTTGAGTGCAGAAGGGACATTGTAATGCCAGAGATGACGGTTAATTTATCCAACAGTTTTTCATGAATTGTAGGATGACCTTTAAAAAAAAGAACAGGAAAGATTAAGTGCAGGTGTGAAGTGCTCTGCTAGGACAATGTGTAAAAGGCTCCTAGAAGCAGGACTGAAGTCCTATAAAGCGAGGAAGAAGCCCTTCATTAATGAAGAACAGAGAAGAACCAGGCTGAAGTTTGGAAAAAAAAAAAAATTATATTAATTAAAAAAAAAAATTTGAACCCAATGAATCTTGGCATTCTTGTCCTGGAATATGCCCGTGCCAACAGGGAAGAGAAACATCCATTGATGATGGATGGAGGTGTAATGTGGCCAGTAGATTCAGGTACTCAGCTGACTTTGCTTTATTGCTGCATATAACGTTGCTGAGCTGTAATAATGATCCAGTCATTGGCTCTTAAGTATTTGCCAATTGAAATTCAAATGGTGACTTATTTTGGCCAGGCAGTGTATATGTACATGTATATGTGTGTGTGTGTGTGTGTGTATGGGTCTCCTAATTCTTTCTGCGGCTGTATATAGGGAGTGCATTCCGATGGTGATGTATCACCTTACAAACGGAAGCCCCCCACTTTCCTTCTGAGGCACAGGAATTAGTTTGTGCTCCTCCTGAGATCATAATCAATGGCAGCACCATGGCGGGTGTAGTTATCCGCAACAAAGACTGAGAACCTGGATTCCGGTTCCTGGAGGGCAAGGTGCTAGACGCCCCCCACCGATACACCCAGCTCTTCAGAAAGGTGGAGAAAAGTTCCTACAGGTAAAATTATCAAGAAAGCAACGAAATGCAACAAAGGCATAGTTTCCATCTTAGGCTACATCAACTATATAGAGCATTGTCAGCTCCGGACCAAAGCCAGATTTGTACAGGACATGATGAATGTGACATCATCAGTTCCTCATTCTGATTAGTGAGAATAAGCTTCACTAGATGGGGCATTCTGTGCGGCTAAGTCCTCAGGGGTGTCAGTAAGTCCTTTAAGAGTCCTTCTCCATGAGATGCGATCCAGTTAAACCCGCCGCCTTAAGTGATACTCATAGGAGATTCCACTGAGCTCCAGTCACCTTTTAAACAAAAACCATTGTTCCCAATAACTAAAATGGGACAGTAGCTTGGTGGCACCCAGCCCCCTATCAAGCTGGGGTCCAGCCGCTCACTCTGGGTGGTTGTTTCTGCCTCTTTAGCAAGGAGCAGCGATTCCCAAAGCTGTTCTCTTATCAAACTGAACAGCTGGGATCCGTCTCATCAGAAGTCGCCACCCCCCTCCTTGTCTTCCAATCCACAATCATAAGACTCTGCCTCCCTATCTCTGATCAGCGTCTAATTTAATACGTTACAGTATAATTAGCTGCAAAAGGGGCAACGCTATGGAATGTTGCACTAAGTGATCTTACTATCTCATTTCACCGTGCATGCGCACAATGACTATAAAGTCGACTTTGAATCTACCAGCAATGTTATTAGAGAGGGGGAGAGATACAGAAGGAGCGACAGAGAGAGAGAGAGAGAGAGAGAGAGAGAAAGAGAAAGAGAGAGCGAGAGAGAGAGAGAGAATACCAGTGGCTGGATTTTCAGAGCACAGACAAAAGGAGCAGCAGCCAATAGTCAAAGAGCTTTTTTGTTTGGGAAGGAGTCTGTCTGGAAAGGTAATCAGAGCAAATGGATAGACAGAATGGCCCTGATGACAGGAGAAGGGTGGGTGGGAGAGAGGAGGAGGAGGGAATTACTGAAAGTGAGGGGGGGTTTAGGAACAGGGAGGGGGAACACATGCAAATTTTTCTTTAAAACAACATTAGCAAGAAAGTTAATGCTTGACAGAACCACTACACTGATATAAACAAGATCATTAGTCAGTATGACAGATTTGACAGATTGAAGGGCTTGCAGCATATATACATATATATTAAGCTTGTGTGTAATATAATATCCATAAGCTCAACAAAGTGATTAATGGGTCAGGTTGTCTGTTGTACCTTCAGGGTTGCAAGCTGTATGTTAATAAATATAGGTTACAGTATTCTATAGAAAGGCTTCTCATGAATTTAGGCACTGAAACGTGGTCTTTTTCTCGGTGCGCACCGTGCTGTAAGAATAAGGCCGTTCCCTGTGGCTTAGCGGACGGTATAAAGCAGAGGGACGGTGACCAATCAGAGCTCATATGCTTAGATCCATTTGGCCAAGTTACCCGCTCGTATGTGCGGTATGTACCATGCTAATAAGGCGAACGCTCGTCCCGCAGCCCATCCACCACCGTGTTTTGTCTGCACAGGTCAGCGGCGACTCAGGGAGGCAGGACAGTCTGTTTGCGTGAGGCACGGCTGATGGGAAACTGTGAAAATCTCACCTTGAAGGCAGCCTCTATAGATGGGGACTGCACCATGATTATGGAATCTGTGTAGTGCTTGCTACCCGAAGCTGCTATAGTTACCTGAAATGAAGAATATCTGAACAACCGTTTCCCAAACTTTCTGCTTGGAATATGCCAGTGCTGTCACTGGACTCTGGATAGCTTAAGGTCTGTATGTCTGCAGATACTACCTCCGTCCTCAGCATGGGCAGACAGAGCGCAGTGAAAACTGCATTGTCACATGGCTATCTCAGCCGCACAGAAGTGGGATGGTGTCATAGCAACAGGAGTCAGGAAGCACTATTTGAATGGGCAGAATATCTCAGTAGAGCCTTGCTTCGGATTCAGTGATGTAACTGCAAAATACCAATCAAGAAACTCGGGGACAGCCGAGCAAGGCTAGAATACACGTCTGGCTGCAGGCGGCTGCCAATTCCAGAAACGTCCCTCAAAAGTCTTGCTCTGAATTGCCAGGAGCAAATGGAAAATTCCAGAAGCCCTTTAGGAGAAGTCACATATAATATTACTTTGAAGCACAATATGTTAGGAGCACAAAACATTTAAAGTGTTGTTGAAGCCCGGGGAGACATGGGGACGGTTGAAACTTACACTAAAATGTCTCGCAGCTGAAAAGATAAAGGAATAGAAGAAAACAGTCACAGAGAAGATATGTATTGAAAAAAAAATAGGGAACTGGAAAGAAGAAAATGGGATGACAAACGTAAGAGGCTGGTGAATGGAAAACGCAGTGAAAAGATAATAGGTGAATGAGCAAAGGAGGAAGAGAGAGAGAGAGAAAGAGAGAGAGAGAAACAGAGAGATGGATAAACACAAAGACAAAATGTGACATATTCTGGCTTTGCGTTCCGCAGTGGAAATATGGGCTGGAGTTGGGGGGTGTTTCTTCGCGGGCTCTGGATTCAAGTTTCAGCCATCCAGGCACATGTTATTGTTAATCTTCGAGACACATCCCCACGGCCACATGGATGGATGGGAGGGGGGGGACAGAAAATCAGCTAGAGATGCTAACTTATCCAAACAACCCCTCCTACCACCCGCCAAGTTCAATTATTGATATTCTCAGGACTTTAATGAAGCATCAACGAACCTCTAGTTTGAAAGGGTTTACTGATGGTTTTCATCTTAGATCTCCTGTTTGAATAAGTGGTCTGAGAGTGGGAGACAGAAGGGGGAGAGGGAAAGAGAGAGCGAGACAGAGAGAGAGGGGGAGGAGAGTGTGTGAGAGAGAGGATGGAAAATACACGTCCATGTGCTTGCTGATATTCATACACCTCTCCAACCTGAAACCTCGTCTGATTTTATAATAAGAGCACTTGGCCTGCAGATACTTCTGAACGTACCTCAGGCTTGATGTCATCGCAGTCCCTCTGACTTTCCATTCTTGATCTTCAAGCATCCCGTGAGCCAGCAGCAAGACCGCCAGCCGCTCGGAGCGACTCAGAAACACACCGACTCTCAATGCAGACCAGGAAGTAAGTTCAACTTCACCAGTCTGGGCAAAGCATAAGGAGACTGCTTTAACTAATGAACAAACTGTTAACTACTCTACATTTTGTGCTAAATTCATTACATGCCATTTTGATTCTACACATTATGGTTCATATTCCTTCACCGCCTCCAAAAAACACAACAATAAACTCCTTAGTAAAGTGTTTAAATAGATTAATCGGTTACAAAACCTTTGCATTTAGAAATATATTTCTCAGCATAATTCTCATGTTCAAAAATATTTGCGTTGGAGCAGCTCATCGCTTACGTTCCTCAAATAATATGAAACTGTGTCTGAAGCTTCTTCCCGCTATTTTGACTCATTTCTTTTTAAGCAAAAAACATTTCATGTTAAGGAAATGTTATTTCCAGAATTGGTCCTGTGCAGAGCAAGGAATTTTTCAGAGCAGGCTATTTTTTTTTGTATGTGTGTGTGTGTTTTTTTTCCTTTATTTCGGCTTCTGTTAAGTTCATCAGACCTGGCGGCTTTGAGATTCTCCCCCCTCCCTGGGATTCTCAACATTCCGTCTTACATTGGGACCCTCTGGTTTCCTGGACGTTGTTTGTACACCAAGCTGACATCCAATGAGTCCATCTTGGCATCCTACGGGTGACGTGTTCCCACGGCCGTTGATAACCCTTGCACCGGCACAGAGGAGCTGAATCGGAGCCACGGGCAGGCCCCAAGCTCTCCTTCGGAACCGACGATTATAAAAGAAGACCTGGAGCTAAAACCGCGACCATATGGCTCATCACCCGCATGTATGTGCATCGTCCTCTTAACCTTAATGTTGCTGTAACGTTTATTAGTTTCCTTGCTGTTTACTTGCCATGATTTTTTTTTTAAATAACCAATAAATGTCAAGACGAACTGGCTAAAAATCGTAATCTATTTATTCTGAATAATTTTTACGCTGCATTATCATTCAACATGGAACAGTCACTGGTCATGTGGTGCAGCTACTTGCTCAAACCACAGAGGTCTGTGATGAAAGGAACGACGCGCTCCAGTCCCGCTCCCCCGGCCAGGCAGCCTGCCTGCATCACAAACTCATGCGCACACGTGCAGCACGGCCACGGCAGCTACGCATTAATCGGAAGCAGATGTGTAGCCTGTTTTTTTTTTTTTTAACTGGAGGAGGAAAGGAAAATGAGCATCGTTATTGTAGAGATTGACCCCTATTGATCACCACGTCTCCTCACGTCCATGGGACTTAAAGTGGTCCCTTTTAAATCAATCAATCAATCAATCAATCAGTCAGTCTGACTATCTATCAGTCTGACTATCTATCAGTCTGGCTATCATCTATCTATCTATCTATCTATCTATCTATCTATCTGTCTGTCTGTCTGTCTGTCTATCTGTCTGTCTGTCTATCTATCTATCTATCTATCACGATGCAGGTCAGTGTTAATTTGCCATATAAGGAAAGGAACATTGTTATATAGCTTTACCAGCATCCTGACAGAGCAGGAAGCATAATTAGTGACTAACGTTCAGCCTCAGTAACACTCCCACCATCAGACACATGGTTCTCCACAGTGTCCCAATAGTGTCACACTGCAAGCTAAACACATAGAACAGGAGACTGATGACATTATAAAAGCTACAGCCAGCTACAATGAGAAAAAACGTTTTTGGCACCAGTGAAACAATTGTTTATCTTTTTTTCTTCCACGTCATAATAAAAAAACGTAGTGTATGAGCTGGCTGAATCCATAAGCATTTATGCCCGGCATGTCTATACTGTCTCATAAAAGCAGCACGTATCAAGGTCTCTGATTCATAAATTTAATTAAAATAAAATGAATTATGATCAAGATGGATTTTAACAAGAATTGTCAACCATCCTGTTACTGAAATTAAATTATCATTAATTACAAGATCTTTTTACAGTACCACTTCACATGACTCATGACTGCGTGGAAAGGACCTGAAAGGATAGCAAATAAAAAGCGAACACGAAAACAATATTGGTTATCAAGTGCAGTGGTCCTACATAGTATTGCTCAGGATTTTGATTAAATCACTTGCATGTGGTGGGAGAACCGGCATGTCGGGATCTACCTGTATGAGTGACACACATGGACTCTAAAGTTCTCGGCTGGATTGGACTAGCAGTTCTAAAAAAGGTTCTCTATGAAGGACAGAGAAAACTCTACTCACTGAAGAATAGCAAACAACCAGAGTGAAGGCCTGGAATGGAAAAAAGAAAAAAAAATCAACAATAAGTGAAGCTAGGGCTCTGTTCTCATCTGGTAGCAATAGAGCATATTTGGACTGCTAACCTGAAAAGATACTGGAAGAATTATGTGTTTGCAATTTTGTTTTCAGCATCAAAAATTGGGGCCGTTATCTGGCCCAGAGAGGGACTTGGAGTTTCACCCTGGGAATGTCACACCACCAGACTGGCCTCTAGGGAGTGGGGTTAAATGTTAAAAGCTGTGTGCGTGTGTGTGTGTGTGTGGGTTAGTATGCAATAGTGTTAACTTAAATATATTGCGTTTGCATTTGTAGCTACGGTCACACCCCAGACAACATCATCCAAATGACAATGACAATTGCTTCTAATTGACAAAATGTATCTTCAGCAGCAGTACATATTAAAAAAATTATAAAACAGCCATCAGAAATGAGCAAAAAAACAATATGACACTCCTACTCATCTATAATATAAGTATTGTGAACCTGCACTCGACATAAACTGGAGTGACAGTTTTACTCATTGCTATAGCTAGGTATGTTGCCAGAGTAGCTCAATAATAGACTTAATAATGCAGAAGTATGGGGTCATGTAGCCTCAAGCAAATCGGAGAGCCCATGTTGACCCTTGTGCTGTTAGGAGTACCTACAAGGGGCATGCGAGAGCTGGATCTGCACCTTGGAGAAAACGAAGAACGTTGCCTGGTTCAATGTATCCCATTCCTATTGCATGATGTGCATGGTCGGGTACACATGCGATTAGGGGTGGGCGATATATCGAATATACTCGATGTATCTCGGCCTGTTCTACGTGCGATGTAGTAAATGACTATATCG
>JAODUD010000127.1:2597535-2610967 GCA_026784285.1 Stomatorhinus walkeri
CACTCTCAGTAAATATGTAACGTGCCCGCACTCTCAGCAAATACGCACCGTGGCTGCATTCTCAGTAAATATGTAACCTACCCGCACTCTCAGCAAGTACACACCTTGGCTGCCCGTGAGCAGCCCACAAGACACACCATTTTGTCTGACCATTATTATTTGGTCCTTGTCAAAGTCACTCAGATCTTTATGGCTGCCCATTTCTTACGCATTCAACATGCCAGCTACCAAGACTGAATGTCAACTTACTAACGTATCCCAGACCTTGGTGCTGTTTTTATGAAATATTCAACATTAATCGGTTCACATGGGATGATCATTATGTTTTGCCTCATCAATGTATATTCACGTATCAACCATGGCAACCTGTGAAAACAGCTGCACAGATGTGGATGCACATACTCAGTGGAGTGATTGATTTCCACTATGTAAATGTATATGTTTACATCCATCCATCCATCCATCTTCTGTAACCACTTGGCCTAATCAGGGTCATTGGGGCATGTTTACAGGTATATGAACAAAAGGAAAGTCTCCACTCCCATTCAGAGTTGGCTTGATATGACGGTTATCCTTTGTGTTTATTGGAGGTGAGGTGCACACCAGTTTCACATATGGAAATTCAACGAAGTAACAAACGTCAGAAAGTTTGCAATGGAAAACATCTCAATGTAACAATAGCTTCTAAGCTGTTTGCTTCACTCCTTGCAGCTGCATTTTGAATGGATTCAATAGCCAGACATCATGAATACCAGCCACTCCAAAAACGTTATTTTTATGTCAACTTTTGAACAAGGGTCAGACCTTAATATTTTTCTGGCATTAAACAATTTTTTCCTCCACATGGTTTGTCCACACCTAAGAAATTTGTTCACTTACATAAACAAAAACACATTGTAGTATCATAGTCTGCAGCGAAGACAATCTGTTTTAATTAACTAATCAGTGCATTTTAGTAGTTCATGTGAGCTTTTCAAGCTCAGTTTAGAGTGACGGTTTGGTTCAGACCTACTTCTCCATGCAGTCCATAGGACAAAAGGAGCAGAACTCATTAATCTCCATGAAGCACAGAAAGAGAAACTAATTTCTTCCTGCCTTTTTCAAATTGCCAAACCTCATTTTTTACAGGAATCTTCCAGAAAAATCATGTAAACAAAACTGTACTTCTCTAAACAGTACAGGGATTTAAAAAGAACCAAAAGTAACGCATTTCGCCGATTTCAAACATGCAAAGTCTAATTTGACCCATTAAGTCAAAAATAAATTATTCATCAAGTGCAGTGGAGTCTGGATTCAATATAAAAATGACTATTTAGAACTAAAAAGTTGACTATTAATCAGTCATCTCATGGGCTGACTTCTTGTCAGGTTGCTTTGATAGACAGGGACAATACACTGCGACTGTCATGCCATTCGCCATGGAACAGCACGGCACAGGCAGGAAAAAGGTGATGATCCACTCGCGGTTCCAAGACAGACGAGGGATTATTGAATTTAACACACTGCGAAAAAGCACAAAATAAACAGACCACGACGAGGTCAAAAACAGGCAAAAAAAAAAAAGAAGCAACTTTAGTTACATATTTAGTAGTAAAATAAAATAACACCAAGGAACAGCACAACACAGCAAGCAGGAGTAATAAACAAACAGAACTTCTAACACACAGCAACATGAACAATAACAGACTGAAGAGCAGCGTGAGAGCATTTAAATTCAATAGGCCACTTGGCCAATAAGATGGGCTGGTGTAGATCATCTGACAATTAACCAATCAGAAGCATGGGGCAATAAATAAGCAACAGGTGAAAGAAATTAACACTAACAAGCACTAAACAGACACTAAACTAGACATCAGAAACCCATTAATTAAAAATAAACAGAATCCATGACTAAGAGAGTTACAATCCTGAGTCCAGATTCAGCCCACTGAGCTACGCAGCTGTCTTGGGAGTAAAGTTAACACAGGGTTAAGGGTTGAAGGACAGAAAGGGGGAAAGGCAGAATGACTAGCAATGCCTGTTGGCTAAATGGGGAAAGGTTACGAAGGGGGCGTCCAGAGGGCACCAACTCTGACACTATTAGTGACATAAACACAGAGTAACAGATCTCAAAAACAGCATAATAAACCTAAGTTTCGTTAATTTAGCTTTTTAAAAATAAGTAATAGGGAGGGATATCTTTGGTTATTTTGTTAGATTATAAGGACTTTTTATGTTTATGTTTTTTCTTTTTAATGCCATCATAAAGACAGCAATCCCTGTAGACAGATGCAAAGATTAGATAGCAGTGGCACGGGCAACTGTACACTGGGCTGAATTCACTGGCCATTTTTCATCAGCGATATTGTAGGGACTGCAAGAGTCCTAGAGGTGGGGGCAGGTAAGTATATGAATGGACATCTTTGTTGAACTTGGGTGGGTACGGTAATGCCACCAGTTCTGCCTCTTCACGACACACCTCACTGCTGCAGTGGAATGCGGCACATGTGTGGTTTACTATATCCCTACTATTATTATCCAGAGTGCAGGTTCTGCTTTCTAATACGATGTCTGTGCACTGGAGTTATGTAATGTGCTGCTTATGGACGTGGCCTCATTCACAAAAAGTCTCTAGTGCAAACATTTCTGCAGCCTCCTGGGAGAAGAGAGAGATTCTGTCTTTATCAAATAATTTTTAATTCATATAATGGGTAAGAATGCTGGTAACCCAGAGGCTGCTGGTGCAGCAATTTTTAGAGGCAGTCTATGATACACATTTGTTCAGTATTTGTTCAATATCTTGCTTAATAGATGGGTAACAATTGCAAATATAAGAAACATCTCTCGTTTTAATGATCACAAGTGTCATATTCTGGTGTGTTTCCAAGGTTCATTTATCCACCACATGAAACTATATTCTCGTCAGGCGTGGAGAACCAGCACGACTGCATCGGTTTAACATACATTTCACAAACACTTGTAGTTACGTAATCAGTATTGCCCTAAAATTAATTACTACTGAAATTTTGCGCACTTGGGGCGCGAATTGGGCAGAAAACCGTTCCGTGACATGGGCCAACGCACCGTGAAGCCAGAACTGGCACAGACATAAACAGTGGATTCAGATTTACGATTTTTAAATGATCGGTTTTGATCTTTAAAGTGATCGCTCTCGGGGTCGCTGATCACAGCTAAGAATCCAGTTCATAATTAATCAAGAATTGACAAATACAGCCGTATCCGTAGGACAGTACGACGCTCTTTGAGGAAAATGGGAAAGGATCGACTTTCCTAGATCTGAAACGCGTCCATCAGGCCCTTGAAAGTAGGAAGGAGGTTGAGTGTTTGGAAAGGTTTGCTCTTTGTTTTCTACTAACGTCCATTTAACATCTTGCCAATGCTTCTCGTTTGAACAACAAACAAGGGAAATTCTTTTGCCTTGTCCATTTTCTTTTTAATCGGTTTTACACAAACAGCAGTTTAATGCCCATCGTGGCCGCTCTTCATATTTGTGTCCCGGTCCCAGTCCATTATTTAACTCACGTTGCATTAAGGTAGGGAATGTTGATAGAACTTTTTTTTAAGACTGGGAAGTGGAACCACCTCCCTTAACTTAAAGCCAGACTTTAATATACTGGTGTAAGGTTTTTCTAGGATCCTTCGCTCTTCTCTCGGAGTAGTTCATGTAAGCTTCAAACAAGAGTTATATTTTAGAAACCAACCTGTTGTTTGTGGTTTGCGCAAAAACTTTTTTTTTTTGCAGATCGTCGCTCACCGTAGCTGTTAATTAATGAGATAAAAGACAGAAATCAAAGGGGAGGATCCAGTACCGTGTGATTACATTTTAAAACAATCATTAAAGTAGCGCAAAGTCACATATCCCACACAGTGCTTGGTACCAATTATAACCTAGACAGGGTTTATAGCTGAGAAGACAGACAGATACTCCACCATATGTTTTTGCAATGCCCCTATATTCAATGAAATACATATTCTGTTATAAAACAATAATATATAACACACGCGTCCATACACATTTAACCCATGAATCTAAAGTTCTCCCGTAGTTGTTAGTTGCGATTACATGGGAAATAGTGTAGTTAACCCTGCCCTGAGCAGACATCTACTATTAACCAGTCTGCTGCTTGTCTGCCTTCCGCCTTTCCCGCGTTTACTCGGCAACTCTAAACTCACAGGGAAATCGGCTTGTCCCAGCACATATATGTGTGGCACGCAGGATAATTGCTTAACAACCCGAAGGGATATAAAAGGACTGTGGTCAGTAAAAGCCAAGTTACTTACTTAGAAAATGAGAATAGAAGCCATATAAGGAAACCACTCTACATTTTCTACATTTTAAATCTAAATCTAAAGCAATTTGTGTAAAATAGTTGTTACGGGAATGTTTTTAAATTATATTCGATGAAAAAAGGTAATTAGCTCAAGAATGCATTCAGTCTCTGTATGGATTCTTGTTTGAATTAAAATATAAAGGAACAAAGCAGACTTTAAAGCTAAGATAAGGCCATTCTGTGTAGAATTGGGCTTCTTTGTATAATATAAATAATGCTTGTACAGAAGATTAAAAATCAGGTTAAAAATCCACGCAATCTCAAAAACACTGTATATATCAATTGCTGTAAAATCAGTGATATCTACCCAAGGAGCATAAAAAGTAACAGAACGTATAATAAAAATGTCACTTATTTACAGCCTCTTTAATGGCTGTAATGTTGGTAGAGCAGTTTGAAGTTCAGTGTATATATGCCAGCCTGCGCCTCTGTGCAGTTGCTATCATTGTGGCCTGCTGAGGCCTTTACATGGATACTGTATGCATCAGGTTACCGTGACAACAAGCCAAAGAGGAACTGAGGACTTACAAATTGTAAGTGTAACAGCGTAACTGATGAGCAGCTTGTAAAATGTTTTATACAGAAGTGAGTTACACTGCATTAAGCATAATATCTGGCAGCATCTTCAGGCTACGCGCTGTGAAAATCTGCTGTTATCAGTTCTAATTGTTCCCGCGCTAATAGCGAGCTGCCTATCCTGCGCATATTTTTAAATGCATCCACAGGTTTGCCTAAAATTTCTGTTCCCGCATGCGACCAGCATCACAGGACACATGTCACAAGGTGTCTGGTTTTGTAGATGGAAAAGCAGGTTTAGTGGCACAACTGAACCCCTCACTGATGGACACCCGCCTTGTGCCCTGTGTTGCTTAGATCTCCCCTGACCCTAATATCAGGATAATCAGTTATAAAAGTGGATGAAATGACCTGCGCTTCTTTTGAAATGCACAGAAAGAAATTGAGAGACAGAAGGTCAGGTATGAAAGAAAGCCAAGACACAGGGTAGCAGTAATGCACAAAAAGTCAAATTATGACAATATTTTTCAGTTTTTTTTTTAGAATTTATAAAATGCAAGAAACAGAAGATGGCCCTATTGAGACCCCTATTCAGTGACACATAAAGGAGCCACGGAACTAAATGTGCTGCAGGAGACCATTGTATGTTTTTTCTTTTCTTATCTCTGGGACCCACACCGTAAACACACACAAAAAACACTCTCTCCCTCTGTCTCACACACACACACACACATACACACACACACACACACAGACACACGCAGATGTCGGGTAAACATATCTTTTTGGGGACCACTCATTCATTTCTAGGGGAAAAATGCTAATGCTAACTATGACACCCTTAACCCCCACCCAGCCATAACCATAAGTAACCAAACAAAATACAAGAGATTTTGCAGTTTTATTCTTTTCATCACAGTCACAGATTTTTTTTTAATTGAGTTTTCCTTTATGGGGACCAGGACACTGGTCCCCATAAGGCAAAAAAACAGGTATTCATCACGTTGTGGGGACATTGTGTCCCCATAAGGTAAGGTATACCCGCTCACACACACCACACACATGCCCGTGGCGACAGAGTGCCGGTTCACAGACATGCTGAGTGCCGAGGTCTGCGCTGGGTGCAGAACAATATGAATTATGTTGCTTGGAAGCACCCAGAAGTTCATCTGGATCAGTTCACTCAGAAACTTGCTCCCCCAAAACATTATGATGTCCCCCGCAGTGAAAGCATTTGCCTTCTCTATGGTTCCATTGTTTTGCTCCAAAAAAGGCCACTCGTTTCATTGGCGGATGAGCATTAGGTGCTGAAAAGAAATGTTTTTAAGAGTACTAGAGCACACACTTGGAATGTACCCCCACTGCTCTGAAGGAACTTAACTGAAATTGAAGGCTAGATAGATACAAATCTCATTTTCTCTCCAAACTCCATGGTGGGAACCAGGGATCGGACCCTTAAGGTTATATTTGGTACTGATAAGCTTTGGTCAAAGGTTGATCAGCAGCGGATTCACATTCTGAAACATGGCACACGATCATGACAAACGGCGACCCATTTTTATTTCCAAAATGGACATCTGGCAGAATGATCAGTGATGGGTGGAAATCTGTGTGGATCCAAGTGGCACTCAGCAAAGTCGAGAAAGATCACTGAAGTTGAATGGGAAAACTCCTCGCCGGAGGCAGTTTGATGGCAGTGCCTCTTCTCTGTGAATTGAGCTGTTTGCTCAAGTAGGGAATCGCAAGTGACCTTCTAGAATGCTCTCTTGCCATCGCTGATTTCTAAAATGCCTGCCCCAGCTGAACAAACAGGAGGAGAAGACCTGTCAGAAATCGCAGTGACCCAAGAACCTAACCATCTCCAAAGACCTGTGATGCTCTTGCGTCGCCCCAAAATAATCGTCCAGACTCGGAAACATTCCTTATTGGTGATCGTTTAGCTTGCCTCGGCAGAAATGACAGGGGCAAAAGGAAAATGATGACCCCAAAAAATCCAGGGAGTGCCAGTTCAGGACACACACACTCAAGTCTAGACTGTGCGGTGACCACAGTCAAAAAATTAAGAAACCAATTTATTAAATACAGATTGAAAAAAAACAGTTAAAACATTGTTGAAACAAACTAGATTTAAACTAAAATGTTGTCTCAGAAATATAAAAAGACACCACAGTAATTGTTTGCCCTGTGATGGAAGAGCATGTCGTCCAGGATGCTCTATGTCTTGTGCAATGTCGTACGTGAAATAGGTTCACAACATTCCTGGACCTGATAAATGGTAGAGGAGATACATCTTAGTAGCATGGGAAGAAGAAGATCGTACATTTCAATGACTTTTAAATCATCCTCTTTTTGCAGGAATCATACCTTTAAAACCTCCTTGCATTCCTCCTTTTCCCCACGGCATTGTCAGAGCACGCAATGTGAGTTACAATCCACCAGTTCAAATATCACAAACCTGTCATTTACCCCATCTGTCAGGTTTCTGATAGAGATGGTCATTGGCTTTCATGCAGGGTCCTTAACAGACTATCCCTCTAACACACAAATGCAAACAAACATTCCAGAACACGAAAGAAGGCCTTACTGAATTTAAAATTCAGTTTGCTACACATATTATTCAGGTTTCAGACGTTGAAGTAATTATGGCTCAGATTTGGTGTAGTAGTGCTACATGATGGATGCAGAATATCATACTTTCAAGACCCAAAGGGGGCATAACATTGCTAAATTTCCTCTGCTAAAATGGCTGACTCCTCAGGACCCCAAGGACAAAATTCTGCCTGAATGAAAATACCTGGTCGCTAAATTAAGAATAGTTTTCACTCACATCTGTGGATTTTTAGCACAGGAAGCTTTTGGAAACAGAGTCAAAAATGGTCAAAAATCATTTACCCCCAGAAATCATACAAGTAAGCAACAAATATATTGTGACACATATGGGGGCCAACAGCAGTAGGCATGGAGACATGTCGTAAAATCAGGGGTTTGAACCCCCATTAAATTTTTGTGCTACTGAAAAGGCACAAAGTCAGTTACTGAAAGTTTTCTTCTGACCCCCGGCTTGCAAAATGTACTGAAGGGGACACATCACCGGCTACAGGCCTGAACAACACTACAGGTTAGTGTTTCTGTGTCCTTCTTGCTCTCTAGGCATGTGACAAGACAGTGACAAACCAATTTCATATGAACCACAGAAATCCAGCTTGTACTAGACACCGGGGTGGAGGGAGGGGGTTAGCACAGGGTAGCGATGTGAGATCGGCATGGTGCGTTGGGATGACCTCACCTCGTTGGTATCATCATAAAAATGGGGGGATGGTTTGCTGGAATTCCCTAAGCAGGATGCGGGAGGTTCACGCCTGGTGACAGCTGTAGTGGGAGCTGATTGCAAGGACACTCTGCCATCACCCAGTAATGTCCAGGTGATGTTAGCTGGTTTCTGCAGCTACAAGACAAAGACACTCATCCAGACACCCAGGCCTCTGTAGACTCTCAGAGAATCTGCCAAAAATATTATTCACTCTTTACCCAAATTTATTTTTTACTTAACATGTCTTTACTTGTATAAACATATTGATTTGACATTGTTCATGTGTTTACATTGAATATTTAGGTTAATTATTAATTTATAATTACAGAAAACATTTAATTAAAGGAACTAGCCTTTAAATGTCCCATTTGAAGACTAACTGCTGTGGAACATATTGTCTCTCTAAGGGAGCTCTTCAGTGTAAAACCAGGCTTTTTACTTAAACACATAATGTTGACCCCAAGATACAAAACTAGCTAATTTCTTCATTTTATGATGATCCTTCTTGTGAGAATCTCCAGCCATCGGGCAGAGATAGAGGAAGGGAAGCTAATTAACTGGAATATTTCTGCACCCCTCCCTCAACCCCCGCAGTATACAAGGTAAAGCCAGTCTCTTCATGGGTCCCTGACACATTTTTTTCCAATCTACCGAGACACTCAGAAGGGAGCTTAGGTACAAGTCAGTTAATTCCCCTTTCACTCTAAGTGTCCCTGGAATGCTTTCACCGGTACCAGGCAGCGCCAGTGTGGACATATTGTCCATCTGCTGTTGGTTAGGTACGCAAACCAAGGCGATGTGGAGCTGGGCGCTGCCACAAAGCTGAAGTGTGATGCAGTGAATCGCCACAGCCCGATGCTGCCCAGTGAGGGACGCGCTGAGCTGATTAACCTATATATCAGTGGGGCAGCGATCAGAAGTTCTCCATCTTAATGCTCGAGCTGTCCTGAATGTCTACGGGACACTGAGAACCTGGTGCCAGAAGAAAGAGACGGGTAAAAAAAAAAAAAACACGCAGCTCTTATTTCTAATCTCTGTAACGTAAGCCTGGGCATTTGTGCTGGAATGGGAAAGAACTTTCTCAAGAGCTTCACCCCTGTTAGAGACTGGGGATGTAGGTCGGCCAGGTGTACCTGTGCAGGACCAGTGCACACGGCACACAGGCTAAACCGTGCATTTAGCCTGTAGATCACCAGGCCGCGGAGGGGCCTTGTAGAGTTGAAAGGACCTTTACATGTTTACATGGCAAATTCAGACACTGTGCAGCGTCGCAGGTAGGAATAAAACCCAGGCTTTGGGATGAATTTGCACACCCCACATCTATCTGTGCTTTTGCATTTAAATTCTCATTTTATTAGCAGCATCACCCCTCCATTCCCCTCCACCAACTCCTAATTCACAATTTCATTCATAAGTTCAGGTTTATTTTAATGACTAGTTTTTTTTTTGAAAGGACTTTCTGGGCCTAACTATGGAGGAAGATAGAACTCAAGAGGGATTCGTGCCAGTTCTTGGTTGAAGCGTGAGGGAATGGAGATGAAAATGAATTCCTGTACACCTCCCCACACCCCCGCCCAGTCTGTGGCATCCTAAGGTGATCCCAATGGTCATGTACTGAGTACTCTGACTGTGGGCTCTTGGTCCCAGTCACACAATGGCTCTCTGTAAGGCAGCCGAAAGGAATGCTGTGAGGTGGCAGGGCCATGGGCGGGGAGTGGGGGGTCAAGGCTGGAGGAGGGCTGATGGTGGGGGGGTATGGGGTGGATGGTGGTGGGTTGGCAGGTCCTTCATAACTGCACCAGAACATGGAGGCTCCAGGGGTCTAGAGGGTGACCGGGTCCCGTCAGCGGAGGGACCGGCCATTGATAGTCGAGAATAACCAACGAATTCATGGTCCAGGAGGGGCTCACCTTGTAGGAGTGGGAAGAGGGAAGGACGGCCCTTTTCCACAAGAAGCCACCTGAACCTTTTGGGGATAAAGAGAGGAGGAACGAGGATGTGGACGGACCTTTTGGACTACATGCTGAATATTGCTTGATTACCATTTATTCAATGGGTTTGTCATATTCAGCCTTGGTTGTGCATTGCTGTGGACTGGGAATTGCAGGGATTAGTCCCCGTGTGGGACCCCGGGGAGCTAGAGGAGGATGGGAGTTATTCATTTAGTCTCATTTTGTAGAGAGAAAAATGGTGGTATGTGAAGCCCATGCTAGCTGGCACTGCTGGATTGGAACAAACCGGAGAGTCATGGTCAGTGGTCCAGCCGGTTCCTCCGCACTGACCGAGGGCTGTGTTTGCAGGTAGGGCTTGCTGTGGCCTTAACAATGGTCGCCCATGCAGGGACAGCACCAATGGATGAATGCACGCTCATTTGGATTGTGCTGTAATTTACACGTGCTGTTCCGCACTCACACAAACAGTAACGGTGGCAGTATGAGCTTCTCTGAGAGGAACGTTACAGGTTTAGGTGAACAGCCATTGCACTGCGGTCACTTACTGCATCCCCATCTGCCCAGAGGGACTGTGCTTTGAGTCCCACAGCCAGCCCACCTCGATAAACGGCCTTGGTGCTGCTGCTCTCTCACAGCGCCTCACGTTGGCCGCCTCGCTCATTTCTGGTTCATCTTCCTCTTCACCCCTCCGCAGGTTCGGATGAAGGTGCCTCAGTCCAGGGTTGTACCGAGTGTCACTAAAAGCGGGAATTCTGTGAACTTGAGGGAAAAAAAGGGTGAAGCAGGTCACTGGCACGAGGAAACGCAGCACAAGACAAAAGAACAGTGTTCTCGAAAATAAAGGGCTTTTTACGTAATGAACTCCTGGGAAAATACAGTGACAAACAAGGACACAGAATAAAACTCCTTCACTAAAACCACCGAAAATCAAAACCATGTCAGACCCAAGTCATTACATCAAATAATGCCATGCATGTTCATATGGATTATTTTAAGTGACTGATTTATCTTTTAATCTTATTAAAAACTTATCTTCTAATGATTTTGATACAAATTTTGGTGTTGGCTTATGAAAATGTGAATTGAATATCAAAGCTGCAAATCACACAGCTCCTGGATTTGGTGAAACAGCACCCCCCTGTGGAAAATATGAGCCACTGCCTTTGTCTCTCAGTTCCATTTTTCCCAGTGTGGGCTTTAACAATATTAATCCACGAAGCCCACTTAACCCGATTACAAGAGGACATTTCAATTAAACTAATTAGGATTTAATCTACCACAGCTGGACACTGGATGCAGCAGTGATGTTTATACCAGTTATGGGTAATTACACCCTTCGCAGCCCAAGCGCCTTCCTCCACCACAATGACCACTGGCACCTGCTCAATGCACTGGACTGCAACCTGCCTTCAAACAAGCTCGCTGGCACTGTAATACTGTTGACTTAGCATTTTTAATGCCAGTGCATCCCTTAAGCACTTTAACTGTACTAGTATACTTAGATAAAGTATACAATGTCAACCCCCGTCCCCCCACTATAAAAAAATAATTTTAAGAAACTCAAATAAACGTGGCAATATTACAGGCTGAGTCTAAGTTACCATGCTACATTTTTTACTACTTGAAAAAATTCAAAAGTTGCAGTTATGCCCTGTCTAATACAGTTATAATTTTCCAAGTACGCTTCCCTCCAGAGATGTGCTAGAACTCTGATTTAAGCCACATTTTTTTTAGGGGAATGACCTAGAGCAGCCACTCTTGGGCAAACTGCTCTAACAAGATGGATTGATTTTAATCACCCAGAGGCCCCAGGGCCACATGGTCCTGTTGGCGTGTGGTCAGGTGTCTCTGAATCAGGGCCGCCTGTTGGACAAACGGTATTGTAGCCTGTTTCAGACCTCGAGCTTAATGACGAGAAGCTACAGGACAAAAGTAAACGCAGCTTCTCGGTCAGACAGCGTCAAAGGGCTGAAAAGCTGCAGCTAAAAACAGGAAAGCAGGGACAGTTTGGCAGCTGTGTTTACGCTCATTCTGTGCTTCTGTGTGTCAGGTTATCATGCCCGGGGGGGGGGGCAGACCAGTTCTTTTTTCTCTGCTCCACTGTTATCTGATTTATTTATTTCTACCACGGCCTTTAAAATTTGTGCCCTATTTTTGTCTGTGATGCTCTGTGCTTGTTCTTCATGTTTATAGTGTTACATGAAAAGAACTAAAAGGTTTTGCTGTTTTTGCTGTTTCCCTCTCAGAACTGCCATCAGCTCATCGTGTCTCCAGGAAATGAACGACGGCCTAATGATAAGGGAGAGGTGTGTGGGATGGAAGGACAATGAGAATATGGAGACGGAATATGTTGCCCCCAAAAAACTCACCCAGATACCAAATCACAAGTAAAACAATCAGGATTTGCATTACCATGCAATTTTGTCAGTGCAGAACATCCACACAACCCAAATACCTTTGCTCTCCCTGGTAACACTTTGCTTGAAGGGACACAATTCATGTAGTATTATGCTATGTTTTATATATTGATAAACCACAAATTAAATCTTACTTACATGCTGATCTCCTGTTCATTCATCTTTAATAAATTGTGATGCATCTTTTATCTCAGCCAGGTACTATATTTGTTACTGTGTCTGTTACTTCTGTAAACCTTTGTGATCTACTGAAGGAGCAAATAATGAATAACACATTTGAAATACTGATTTCATCTTTGGGCATCATAGTCAGCACAGTCAGCAGAATGTTAGTTCTATCTGTGGAATCTTAGCACAGTCAGCAGAATGTTAGTTGTGTCTGTGGAATCTTAGCACAGTCAGCAGATTGTTAGTTGTGTCTGTGGAATCTTAGCACAGTCAGCAGAATGTTAGTTCTGTCTGTGGAATCTTAGCATAGTCAGTGGAATGTTGGTACTGTCTGTGAAATGTTAGCATAGTCTGTGGAATGTTAGTTTTGTCTGTGGAATGTTAGCATGTCTTGCGGTATGTTAGTTTGCTAGTTCCCTCTCGGTAATGCTAGTTCCCTCTCTGGAATGTTAGTTTCATCTGTGGAATGTTAGTTCAGTCTCTGAAATGTTAGTATAGTCAGCGGAATGTGAATTCTATCTGAGGAATGTTAGCATAGTCACCAGAATGTGAGTTCTGTCTGTGGAATGTTAGCATGGTCTGAGGAATTTTAGTCCCGTCTGTGAAATGTTAGCATAGTCACCGGAATGTTAGTCCTGCCTGTGGAATGTAGCATAGTCACCGGAATGTGAATTCTGTCTGTGGAATGTTAGCATGGTCTGAGGAATTTTAGTCCCGTCTGTGAAATGTTAGCATAGT
>JAODUD010000127.1:2623014-2633621 GCA_026784285.1 Stomatorhinus walkeri
CGGCCATTATAAACATTATAATGTTTAATTCTAATTGACGTTACTTAAAATTCCATATGTAGAACACAATTTAAACCGAGCCAGCTTTAGGACTACTAATAAATGCATTTTTTGCTTGTCAATGTGAAAATAATCTTTAGGTACAAACGTGCAAGTCAAGTCCGTGATTACCGTGACTCCAAGTCATTACGCATTTTTAAATGCCTCCACAGCTGTGTGATTAAAAACACAATGCACAGCTTTTTGTGTGTTAATTCTTACTTAAAATGGCTTAAGTTCACACTGAAGACATCCAGACCAAGCAGATGAATCAGTTAACGTGGAAAAAAAACATGAGTTGCCATTATCTGTCAATTCTGTCCAGTTAATCAGACTCTGGATTTTGACAAAAACACAACCAGCAACCTTAGACTCGATTTCAACTCCATACATTTGAGTCATCGCTGACATGTATGTGGGAAACTTAATTAGGAGCAGTTTGATTGCTTGTCAAGTGCCCACATAACACAGTGACACACATGAATTCGCTATGTAACATCTGCCGCACCAACAGCCGCTCTCCTAATGGCAGGAACCAAGGCAATGAAATGTTTTGTTTGGAAACAATACAACCCTTTGAAAAACTTTGAAAAACATCGCCTGAAGGAGATCTTATCAAAACAAGGTAAAAAAAGAGAAAAACGTCTTTGCTTGCCTCTGTATTTCCGACTGCTATATTTCATGGCTTTTCATTTTCTGAATATTTACTTATTTCGCTTAAGTGGTTCATTCATGCTCCACGTCAACAGGCCAGGACGCTGTTTCCTGTTTCCTGAGGGGTATCTTTGGCCCGTGGTGTTGGCTGTCCTTTTCGGGACCTTTGAAGCCCATCGTGACATTTCTTGTCGTGTATCTGCTACAACCAGCCTTAAGATTAAAGTGAGTGGCACCAAAGCACTAATTGGGCCCAGGCTAGCGGCTTTGTTGACTTCATTGGGCACAGATGTGGGGAAGCTGGAGAACTGTCTCTGAAAGCATTCTTGTCGATGTTGCACGTCAAATTAACTGCATTAACTGTATTTTTTTGCATGAATTCTGCAACTTCTGACTTTTCTTGAATATTCTTGGTTCAACTTTCATACAGAGCTCTCCTAGGGAAAGGTCAAATTTGCTGCCGTAAAACCTATACATCAATTTCAATAAAAGTATTTTTTTATTATTTGATTGAAAAATTAGAAACGACAGATCATTTAGGGGTCTTTGGTTATAGATTCCATCCTGGGTGAATAACCAGTGATGTCCTTATTACAAAAGAATGTCCTTATTATGTGAAAGTAGTCCAGCCTTTCTTCCTGGACCCCCGCTGCCCCTGCCCCAAATCCATCTATATACATGACCTTATAAATGGGGCTTTGCACGTTTGACCCACAGGCCAATCACAGGGAAAGTGCGCCACCTTGTGGTGCATTTCTTGATTGGCCAATTTGCAGAACCTAAGTTCTTATCTAGATGTAACTGAACTGGAACCATGTGACATTGAACGTTACTGTAACTAAGAACTGGCAGTACGTTTTGTTGCTTATTTGAGTGTCACCGCCATATTTTAGCAGGGCTACACCCTAATTGGGAAGGAGGGTGGGGGCTGACCTGATGGCTGAGTACAGCTATCGCTTCGGCTCAGTGTATATGCGGGTCACACCTGCGCTGATGACAGGAGACAGACACAAGGAATGGAAGAGGTCCGTCTTTCTGTTCCAACGGCATCGCACTCCAGCACAGTGTATTAAACCTGTTTAACTGTAGCATCTTTGTACTGTTGTCGCCTCACGGGAAATGCAAAAAAGCAGGATGTTCTCTCACACGTGCACACAAACACCGAACGTATGTATCGATGAAGCTGAGTCTACAATTAATGGTCACACGCACACTTAATTCATTACAGATGTAATACATCAGTTTTGAGTGCTTAAGCACATATGGTCATTTTCCCCCCATATCATCCAAAAAGAAGCACACGGTACTTTTAAAAGCCCCTGTCATACGTTCACCAGATGATGACATTTGATCACAAATTACTCTACACTGACATCCAGTGTCCACAACAGGTATTACAGTTAATGGAAATAAAATTATCATCCAATCAATCCATCCATTCATCCATCCAGCCATCCATCCAACAGTGACCTGGATCTCAGGAAGCACAGGGTGCAAAATATTGTACTATAATATGTTATTATATTTTTATGATTTAATATGACATCAAGAACATATAACTCTGTAGGTTAAGATTATTTGTTCATGTTAGCACGTAAATTATTTTGCATAATCATTCTTTGCAACTTATAAATTTTTGGAAGAATGTATTTCCAAATACATTTTTTATCACAATAAATGTATTTGATTTTTTTGCATTTGCAATATTAAATATAAAATAAATGATAAAATAAAATAAATATATTAAATTAAAGAAAATAGTTACTGAAAGGAATTAATCTGGCGACGTTTAATGCTCGCTGGCAGGTACAGACACTATATGATGTACATCCTTGCAGTATTACCAGGGGTAACAAACAACAGGTGTGGTTCATCAGGGTTAGGGAAGAAACGGGAGGGTCAGGCCGGGCAGGACGTGACACGGTTAGTATTATGAGGACCGCTCACAGACGAGTCGCATCTCCTGCGTACATCGTCACGCTGTGTTTCCAAGGCAACGAAAAAGGCAAAGTCATCACTCCAAGGATAAAACAAGGAGGGACCGGATAGAAACAGTGCAAATTGGACCACCTGTCTGCTAATCCTCCTGTCCAGCTGTGAACTTGGCAGCTATGGAATCTGTTTCTCATGCTGCCAGCCTGCAAGCAATTTTCATTCCTTTCATTGTTCCCTCAGCCCCGATTTAGTACTTCATTAATACATTTAAAAAGACATCCTTTGAAGATGCCAAGGCTTCATACAACAATGAAGGTGCTGGTAAGAAATGGATTTGCTAAATTAATGACCCAAATTACTGGACTTTTGTCCTATTAAATAATATACGTATAATGCTTTTCTTAGAAAACATTTTACTTATTAGAATATTCTATGAACATGCTAATATTGTTATATTATGGTATTATTAGCATTACTTACAAGTGGAAAACTTCACTTTTCTATTATTAATACATTTTGTAAAACATTTTAATGTTGTACTTAACCAACAAAAAAGTGATCTTTATAGGGGTTCCTAAATATAAAAAAATATTTTTTGTCCATTGAATATGCATGAGGAACAGTCTCATGTGGGGGCCCACCCTCTGCTACTGGAAACCTGGATGGGGGCCAAAGGTGATATTTTGTCAGGGGGGCCCTGCCTCAGACAAGTAGTTTGCCTCCTAGAATCTCCAGCATTGCAGTAACTGAAGCAATCATCTATCTGCTAGACTCTATTGCCATTTTGACAAGGTTGACAGCACTTTGAGGATCATGTCGACGGCCAATCTACTGTCCAAGACAATGTTTCCCAGTTCGGTCCTCGGAAACCCACAGAAAGCCCACATTTTTACTCCTGAGAGCTGGGAGGAAACAAAAAAGCAGACTGTCTGTGGGTTTATGATATGTAATAATGATCCTTACACTGTAATTACTTTGTGTTTATGACCACTCACATTTAATTGCTAATCCAACAAGTAGAAAAAGTTTGGTCTATTTTTAATTACAAATCTGTCTTGTCCTGTCCATCATATCTGCCTGACCCTCCTGTTTTCCTCCCTTGCATTGGCTATAATGAGGTGCTGGGTGGTGCTCATTTGTCTCACCTCTTGTTCCCGCCTTCATGTTAACTATTCCCAGCTGCCTCTTGTTTGCTCCCTTGTTAGTCATGTATGTAAGTGCCTCCCTTCCTTCATTACCCCTATTTAGTTTCCCTGGTCGTTTTCAGTCATCTGCTCCTGAGTTTAATAAAACCCCTAACGTCCGCTCCCATGCCCATCATCAACCACACATGACACATCTGTTAATTTATCGTTAATTTTTGTTTATTTCCTTAAACTTTTTTTAAGGTATTATGTTTGTGTATTTTGTACTTTTTAAATGTATTTGCATTATTTTCACTCATCTGCACTATGCGTGCTGTCTTTGCACTTTGTCATGTTTTGCATTATATGTTTGCCTGCATTTTCCATACCTTGCATGCACAGGAATTTTATTTTATCCATCAATAAAGCTCACTGGGCACAAGCTTCTTCAAAATGACAGTGTCAGTGTAAGTGACAGTGGGGCTTTGAATACAGTTTATGTCAGAGTCCCTTGACATCGACTGATTTGTGCAAACTGGAACATTTAGTCTCTGCATCATTTTATTCTTCTTTCTCAGTTACGTCGTAGGCTGGCAGACGCTATCTATTTCGGTCCTTCAAAGGCAGAGACTGGGGCAGAGAGACCTTTGAGGGTGCAACACCGCTGCTCTGCTTTCTGCTGGCCCTGTGCGGTAACCATACATGCTCAGGCCTGTCTGCTACACAGCATGGAAAACCAGCTTTAAACCGAGCCAGCTTGAGACAGCACATAGATACCTCCCAAGGGGCAACTAGGCAGTGAACAAGATATACGGAAGTAAACTTTCAGTAGAAATGTCAGTCAAGATATGGGCAACCACGATCAGAGCAACTTGTGTCTAATTTAACTAAAATCATTATTCATATGTTATCGACTTCATGATAAATCCAACACTTGTTAGTGCAAATAATACAGTATTTGTTAGTTTAAGAGCCCTGCTTCTACATTTGGCCGGGGGACTTTTACAGGGTAAATGGATTACTCTCTCTTTGTGGTGGTCCGGCTAGCTCTCCCCCCCCAGGTTCAGCCCTGTGATGGCGCACCAGGGCTGGGGGATTAGGAGGCTGCCATCACCTCCTCGCCTCGGGCAACGGCTGGCTCCGGGCGCGTGAATCCACCTCCGAAAGCAACTGTCCATTAGCCTCCTTCTACTCCATGCTTTCTGCCTGACTAGGGCAGGCGCAGATTCTAAATGAAAAAGCAACATGCCGTGATCAATTATTCCACCTAAACCCTCGCAGCTCCTGTTGGACTCATTAAAGACTCATCTAAACACGTCTCCCTAACAAGGAAACATGTACACGTCAAAGCCAGCTTATGTGAAGACGGGCGGCGTCCCGCTTTCATCTGCTCATTAAAAAGTGAGTCAGAAATAACGTACGAAGCTGTTTAAGGTTTCATACAGCCCTGGATGGATTAAAGACTGGATCTTAGCAATTACAGTCTTTAAGCACAGTCGGCCTATAATAATAAAATGCAGCCACATCCTTGCCGACATTCAAGAGTTGCAGTCTCCAGTTACTCTGTGACACACATGACTCTTCAAGTCTCAAGCGGTGATAGATCTTCTTATAAAAGCCGGTTTAGTCCCAGAGGAAAGAAACAAGTGAGATTTCTCCCCTACATAAAAGGCCAATCACCACTATATGAAGACGACGCTTATAGCTTACTGCATACTCTCAATTTTTCTCACGAGAAATCACCAGAAGTTTTTGTGGAAGTCTGGGCCTGATCTGAATAATACATCTTCTCAAGGAGTACCTGTTGAATTTCACATCTTGAAGTGAGATTACTGTAAAATCTCAGCTGCATATTCTCCTGACTGCCACTGTCTAGGTCTAAAATCTCATTTGTTTCACATACGACTTACTGATAGCTAAATGTCGAGACTCTTTTTTGCAGCTTATGTCCCAAATGTTTTACGAGAAATAATTCAGACAGAAAAGATATTTTATTTATTTAAAAATCGCATACTCTGTGTTTCTCCTGGGACTAATTTTGCATGTGAGACTGCTTAGAATCTCTGTGGTTTGAATATTGGTTCTGATGGAAACTCTTTTTTCCTACTGTTTGATGCCAGGGTGTGGCTTGCATCAGCACGAACCCACTGGGAATGAAACGCTGCAATGAAACTGGGGAGCACAACCGCAGGAAAACTGGGAGCAGGCTTCAGTCCATTCCCAGTGTTCCATGCTTAATGTGTCATGCCAGAGTAACGGAGAAGTTCCGGCACAGCTGACTAGTACGTGTGGGATGGAGCGGGGGCAGCTCCGCCGGCCCGGCACACAATGACTCATGGGGATTTTAAAGGAAGGGGTCACGTGACGGTGTCTTCAAGCCAACCCCTGTGTAGCTGGTGGAGCTGCTGTTGACCAGTTTCTGAGAGAGAAATCATTGCATCATGGCTCTGTTTTCAGCAGCTTGCAGTGCGTGCCGCATTACTGACACAGCCAGACCGGGAAAATGGAGTATCCTCTCCCGACATATGCTTATAAAAAAGGCCTCTTCAGAGCTATGTTTGCAAAATTGCACCGTGACCCCATGCAGTATCTGCCACAGTGGGTTAGACCTCTATGTTTGTAGCCCGAAGGTTGCCGGTTCAAGGCCTGATGTCAGTACAATAGTCGTGTCTCTGCTGGGCCCCTCGGTGGAATCCTAATTCTCCATGGATGCGTCATAAACCAGCTGATCCTGTGCTCAGACCCCAAGCCTCCTTCTCAATGTGTGTGTGCCTGTGTTTCAAAGGAGAGCGAGATAGGTTATGTGAAGAGAAGCATTCCGATGCACTTGCACATGGCCGGAAAGCATGGTTTCATGACAGGGAGGATTCTGGGTATTCTACATAAGCTCAGGTCAGCCTGCGCCTGTCTGGTCTCCCATCCCAGAGAGCAGTTCCTCTAGGTCTCACTGTTTTATTAACCCTGCACTGAAGATGTGTCTCAAGAACACCCTTAGGTGGAAACTTAGTAACAGGTCAGTTTAACGCTCATTTCCCTGGTTTTCACGTAAATAAGCTCTTCATTCCTCTAAAAGACCCAGTTACATTTATAAAATTGTGAAACATAATTTCACTATACAGCACTGTAATCTGTTTATGTGAAATTTAAAAACTAATCAAAAGGTGGAAAAGAGCCAAAGATCTTCTCAGAATGTTAGAGAGATATGGTCTAGATTTTCTGGTGTTTAATATGCAGGGGATTGAGAGGACTAGGGTCGCATGTGAGGGTGGAATCTAGCCACAAGCACTGAAGCATTTGAAGAGTGGTCTCACAGAGAGAGGAGTCCACACACAAGCATGCTGACCCTGACACCTAGTGGAAAGGCGAGGTAATATATGTGTGTTTTCACACTCATCCTACAAGTGGAATGACAATAGCAGCATGTGGCTCAGTGGGCTAAGCCTGTGTGCTTGTAATCACAAGGTCGCCGGTTTAAACTCAGCCTGTCTGTGGGTCCTTGAGTAAGGCCCTTAACCCCCAGCTCCCTGGGCGCTGCTACGGGTGGCTGCCCCTTGCGCACAGTTTGCTCTACAAAGAGCATGTTGAGGGAGGCATAAAAAGGAATTTCCCCATGGGGATAAATAAAGGATTGCTTATTATTATAATAGTGAGAGCTTCAGTATTGTGCAAATGACAAAGAGCATTTTTTGGTGATGAATACTAAATATTTTTCAGAATCAGAATTTATCGCTTGCAGAATCCTCATTTCTCGTTTCTGACTGGAGCGAGACAGAAAAGCTTGAGTTCGTATACAGTGTGGTGCGTGACAGTGACAGGGAGCATGCAGTCGCAGCATGTTCACTGCAAAGAAATGGACTCTTGCAGTTGAGTTAAGGCACAATTAGCTTTGTTGAACAAACAGTTTCCTCCTTCAAAGATTAAAAAATTTGTGCAATAGAAGAATACTAAAAAGAGGAAGATACACAGGAAAAGCCACACAGGAAGTGATGTCACAGTCGACGCCTCTAGTCGTTATGTTGTGGTTTCCTGATCTCTTCATGCTGTTTTCATTGCCACTATGAGGGTGAAGCAGACTCAACACACGACGCAGCTCCAGCAACACGTAACCCGTGGCAAACCAGACACAAGAGTCACCAGACCTGGCTGCCGCTCCTCTTCCTATAAAAGACCCAGCCGCACCATGATTTCATATAGACTCCGCCCCTGCGGCTAGGACCGCCCCTCACGAAAAAAAAAAAAAATTGGGTGGGACCAGGCTGTGTTTGTCCGGGCCTGATCTGGGAGCAGGAGTGCGGCCATAAGTGGGAAGCGAAGTGAAGAGTGGAGATAAACAGCCGTCATGGCCTACCAGCACAAGCTGGCGGAGAAGCTGACCATCCTCAATGAGCGGGGCAGAGGGGTCCTTATCCGGATGAAGCACATCAAGACGGTGAGATCAACCTTCGAGCCCAATGGTGCCACATTCTCCTTGGAAGAGGAAGTACCAAACTCTACTCACATTTAGTATATAATGTGGTACAAACTATATCAAAGTGTGTAGTTTTTCCAATTGACAGAAGAGTAAGCAACAGGTGTGAAGGGAGAATAGGTATTGCCACATTGTTTCCTTAAGAAGGAAAGAGCTGATAGTGTAGACTCAACACATGTAGTCAAAGTCAACTTTATTGTCTTTATGCTCAAGGCACAATGAAATGAGACGAAGGAGACAGAGTTAGGTGGACAGGCATTTATCTGTAGCTGGGGCTGTTCTCATAAATAGACAGAATGTCTGTAGCTCGCTCCGCTCTTCAGCTCAGTCCGTGGCTCCAAAGCGGAAGTTTGCACAGGAAGTGAAGCTGCTGAGAGAAGCCATGGTGAAGCTTGGTGCTGTTTCCGTACATGATGCTCTCTCTCTCTGCAACTATCATTAGAGGTCAAATTTATATCAAAGCTGAGCAAGAGATCTAAATAAAATATGGCATCGCTTGGAGAACAGAGGCCTTAAATCATGTTGATATCGAGCTGCTTTTCTTGCCCTCCAGGGGGTAGCAGGTCTCATTATATGTTGCTTGATCAAAGTCAGGCTCTAATATCATCAGATGATTCCCCAGACTGCCAAGGCAGCCCTTTGAAGATGATGCCTCCACTCTCAGATGGAGATTCATATTTAGGCTGCAGTAATTTGAGGTGTGAGAGGTGAGGCGTATCGCATGCGACTCCGAAAATGCTTGATGATGCTGGATTAGCGGGGACTTGCAGCACAGGAACAGGGCGCTCCTGGCAAACAGCCAAGACACCACGCCACAGGCTGTGGATCCTCACGCTTGCTTCCTCTGCTCTTACAGATTTGCACAGACCCTCAGCTCAGGCCCAGCTTCCTGTCAGAAAAGCCAATGGAGTCGGCCGTCAAATACATTAACAAGAAATTCCCCAGCCTTGACCCTAGGGGGAACGTTGTGAGTACTCCAGACTTTCTTTCACGTGGGTTCTGCTTCTCTTATTCACGCTAGACTATGAACTGCTTTAGAACAGCAATCTGGCAACCTCTACTGTTGTTTTTCTATACAGAAGCACCTCGTCACTCAATGACTTATCAGTAGCTTTCTATGAGCCCCTCATTAGTGCTGAGGTATGATCCTGCCTGTGGTACAAGAGGTCCTGGGTTTGAATACCAAGAAGTCCCATTCTCAATGCAGTATAAGACTTAAATTGAGGCAGGTGGCTTAATGGTTAGGGAAGCATAATTGTACTATTGCTGGTTGAAATCTCTGACTAGCTAGGTACTGCTCCCTGGGTGCTAATTTAACTGCCCCCCGCTATGTTACACATGGGTTAAATGCAGAGGACACATTTTGTTGTTGTGCACTGTGTGTTGTGGTGTGTCAGCAATGACCGCTGATCACTAAATTCTAGTGATGTTTTTCAGCAAAATCTATCCATCATCCAAAAGCAAAAAACAGAAATCCTTATGGGCCTGACTAGCTACTACCACTCCTTCATTGACGTGATGGAGTTCCGGGTAAGAATGCTGCCTTGATAAGAAGCGATTGCCTACTTTGTAGCTCATTACATTTTACTTGCATTGAAGAGGAAGTCTTCCTCTGATTGGGTGTTATTTCTTGATGATAATGACCATCTGCTCTCTTTCAGGATCATGTATATGAACTCCTGAACACCATAGATGCTTGTCAGTGCTTTTTCAACATTGTGAGTAATTAAAATAAGATTGACGCTGCACACCGCTTGCTGCTGAACAGAAAACAATGCAAACACTACAACCATTAGCTGCTGAAATACTGCAGTAGTAACTGAAAAGTAAACTTAGCTCGTCAGAAACCCCAGATTTTTTTAGTCATTAATCAGGAAGGAGGTCTTTAAGAGAGATATTTTCACTTCTCCTTGTTTCATTCAACAGACAGTGAATTTCGGCTTCACCAAGAACTATCTGGACCTGATTGTGACATACACCTCTGTGATTCTGATGCTCTCGCGCATCGATGAGAAGAAGGTGCTCATCGGCATGTATAACTGTGCACACGAGATGTCGAATGGCACCAGGTAAACTAGAAACCGTGGCTCTTACTTATTGAGGAACATCTCATGTTTTTGTTACTCCAAATGCTTTGTGCCTGGGTGGAGAAACAGCAGAGCAGAAGTCAACGGTAACACTTCACTTGACGGGGCAGAAATGCTAATAATAACACAATAACACACTAGATGGGGCAGAAATGCTAATAATAACACAATAACACACTAGATGGGGCACAAATGCTAATAATAACACAATAGCACACTAGATGGGGCAGAAATGCTAATAATAACACAATAACACACTAGATGGGGCAGAAATGCTAATAATAACACAATAACACACTA
>JAODUD010000127.1:2672284-2682855 GCA_026784285.1 Stomatorhinus walkeri
GCATTGTCCAGTGGGGAGTGGAGCAGGGAGGGAGCAAAAATGTGCATTGTCCAGTGGGGAGTGGAGCAGGGAGGGAGCAAAAATGTGCATTGTCCAGTGGGGAGTGTAGCAGGGATGGAGTAAAAATGTGCATTGTCCTGTGGGGAGTGGAGCAGGGAAGGAGCAAAAATGTGGACTGTCTGGGGTCCCCAAGGACAATGCTTGGGATACGCTGCACTTGAGTGTTATGCTGGTTTTGCTATTAAATTTGTGATCTCACATTACAGTTTGACTTAAACAGAGATTTTTTTGGTATTATTTGTTTCTATGTATATGAATATAATTGATAACAGCATATTTCTTTGCTAACATTTTAAAACATAAACTTTTCCCAGCTGGTGGGTAAATTTTACCTGCTGGCTTAAGATGTGCTGGAGTTTCCTTGTCCTCCTCCAAGAGGTCTTCAGCACCACCAGATGCTTCTAACAGGCTTTCTCTAGAAAATTCTTCAAAGGACATGGACAAAAATGGCACTCAGTATATGACCCACTATTAAACCTTAAAGCGATCTTTCTCAACCCAGTCCTCGGGGAATTATGCCAATAAATACATAAGACATGAGTCCTCAAATGATCGTACGTCATTATTTTTATCTCTGGAGCTATAGTATCAGGGTCTCCAGCAACAGCAATTGTGGAGAAAAATGCCCTTTTCTCAGAATGCATTTTCCTATGAATAGGGCAAACACAGTTACAATGCAGAGCAATAATAATTGCATGTAATATTTTCAGAGCACATCAAAAGCTGTAATGCATTCATTTTTGGGAATCATACGTCATATTTCTTGGAATCCATTTCAGAGCTTGATAAGGTGAGCCAAAATTGCTATTAAAACTTTGAATAATCAGAAGACTTATTCCTAAAGAATTTCTAACCCTCATGCAAGAAGCAAGACTTGTCGTGACTCAACCAAATGAACACACACTTTAATACAAATTTGTGATATTTGTATAATTTTAATTAGTTATAGAGGGAAGGTAGTTAGCGTTATGTTATTACAGTAAGTCACCCTTCAGATCCTCCATCACTATGACCCTGGTAAGAAATCGATTTCCCCAATCCCATATGTGAACTGCTCACCCGGGCATGAGCTGAAACGCTGCCAAAAATGCATAAAGTAACGTCATCCATTCCCCCCCCCCCCCACACTGACATATTGTTTGGAAAATGCATCCCCCCTCCCCCAACACACCCTAACCTTCCATTTGGCAGCGCAGCTTCTCGAAGGCCTCTGCGGTGGCCTTGTCCTCTGCGGTCCACCTTCCCTCGTCCTCGGGGAGCTCGTCCCCGGCCATCGCGCTGTCTGGGCTCGGCCGGTCCGACAGGCAGCTCTCGGAGGAGCACTCGTCCCCAGCGGCGCCTCCGTGCTGCTGACGGTATAGGTGGTGCTCCACCAGGAACTGCAGCTCTGCACAGTGGAGCACAATCGTAAGGAGATACACAGTTGGAAGCATTCCCTGTACTTTGTCACGCGCGAAAAGGCAACATAATCTCCTTATTAATTCCAGTTTAACACTGGTCACATGACACTCAGTCTATATTATGTGTAAACACACTTGATGTCAGCAGTTCTCAGTAGCTAGCAGGGTAGCTAGGAGCTACATCGGAAAATAGACACATTTGCTATTTTACTAGTCAATTCAGATGCCTGGGGCTTTCACCCATCATTACATGGAGAGTGAGCCAAGCGGCTACCCTGGTCCCCAGTCAGGGAGTAGCTGACCCGCCATTCAACCGTGAATTCCTGTCATTGGGGCAGGCGGGAGGCTACCTTTCATAGTTGGTGTGCCGCGAGCCCCCTTCCGTCGCTGCCGGGGGGAGTTTAGTAGCGCTGCCTAGGGAAACAGGCCAGATATTAGGGAGTTCCACAGAAAGCCTCAAAATGAGGTGGACATTCGGTTCTGGACACGCTGACACATGCATTATGTACCACAGTGTAGCAGAAAGGACATTCGATTCCTATTGTGATTAAGCAATGTGGGGAAAACTGGAGTGTTTTTCACTGTAGTTTGAGCAATTTAATGTTTGCGAAACAGAACAGAACTTCTTCTGCATGGCTACTACCTGCATAAATCAGCTAATGGCTAATAGCTAACCAGTTAGAAGATGAGTGCGGTATATCACCTTGTACAGCTGATTGGAAAGTCGGTCTTCATCAATTTCTGCAAAACAGCATCAAATTATAGTCAGTATGGAAAGCAAACATTGGTGATAAAGAACTTCCCAGCTTATTCTGTAGTTTTTGTGCAGTTTTCTGGGCCATTTCTGCAACAGCAATAAAAAATAATCATGACAATTAAAATTGGCTGCGGGGTCTGTGTAATTTATTCATAAGGACATGCACAGCTCCAAATCTGAAAGCAGGCAAACAAATGTACTGCAGAGCAGAGCAAGGTGAAGTGCTGACCAGCACGGTTTGGTAGTACTCCGGAACTGCTGTCAGCAGCTGAAGCAGCAGGCGTAGATAAAATATCACATACCAGCACAAATGAAATAAAATACGACAACATTCCAAAGGCAAAGTAGAGAAATTATCCATCACAACAAGCAGAATCAACCAAGTTTCGAGCTTAACACATGTCTATCTCTGGGCCTTTCGACTTTTTCCACAGTACCGCCTAGTTGCCTGGCAACTACTCATCCCTAGACACCAGGAAGACGGTGTATATAAAAAAACAACTGAATATGTATTACATGCCAGGCTGTTATTTTCCATCTTTAATCTACAACAAAAGCCACAGATGAAAAGAGGAGATATCTGGGTCTACTAAGCTGAATCAGCTCTCTTTGTGTCTGATCCTAGTAGAGGATATTATTTCATTTCTTTTATTTAGTTTGAAAGGTCTTGTAGAAAATCATGGTTTTAGCAAATCAGGCTTCCTAACAGTACAAATCATTTGTTTAGGTGATCTGGCTTCTTTAAAACTGCAGATAGTGTGTAGTTATGTGTCTAGTTGTTTGTGTGTGAGATCTGTGCTGGACTGGCACCCAAAGCGGGTGTTCCATGCTGTGAGCCATACGCTTCCTTGGAAAAGCCCCAGGCTTACTCTGACCCTCTACTGTAGCAGCTGGAAGGTAGGAGGAGGAATTGAATCTGCTTTTAACTGATCTGACAAAACGTGCAGCCCCGTCACTATAAAACACAATTTCGCTGGACCCTCTCACTCCACATGGAGCACATCCAAGATTTGTTTGTTTATGTTTCTAAAACTTTAATCTTTACAGTCAGGAGATCTTAATCAAGAGCAGTTAGGGAGTAAGTCGTAGAGGTTTTCTAACTTCCCTATTGTTCTGTGGCACACTGATGTTCTCAGTGCTTAGCTACTCTGATGAACCCCAGATGTACAGCCCAAGAGTTCATCCCAGTCAATGTGGTGCCGCTGCCAAACTCCATTGCGGCTGTCGTGCAGTAAATCTGATCGCTGTACATCTGCTAATCATGTCCACCCACGTTCCTCCTACCTAATTTTTTGTGTGATTCATTTCTTTTATGATCCATTTCCTGGCATGTACTCCCATCATCCTCTGACGGCGTCGACATCACATATCACGCAATAGCACGTTAATCCATTCAGGGAAAAAACATGTCAACAAAAATTAGGATTATTGCGGTAATAATAGCCGTTTATGTTTGCACTTAAGCGTCCACCATCCTGATGCAATTTTGTATTTATGCAACGCTGCTTTAGATGTCTTCGGGTTTGGATGGTATATTAACATGATGATTTCAAAAACAGCAAGAAATTGTTACAAGAACATTAATGTCTAAAGAATATGATACTGACATTTTGCTCACATTGAAATATTTCTGTAATTATTCCTATAAATTCAACTGAACAGCCCATATAGAGTATATATTGAGCTCATTAATATCGACACTTATGTTTGACACATACTATAATTGCTTGCATTCACTCTGGCACCTTTCCTGCAAATAACAGGACGAAAGTGATTTGCTGTGGGCTGTATGTTTCTTCCCAGCCACCGGATTTTGGGATAATGGCTACAATAGATCACCTCCCTCCAGAGTGGTGAACGACGGCACTGACAGCTCAAAGGCCGCACCTCCATCATCAGCGGCAGGAGGGAATCGTGCCAAACCCCCCCCGAGTCAAAATGAAGCATCACCCACTGGCCAGACCTGCCATGCCTTGACTGTACACAGAAACGGTGCATTTCTGGTGTCAAAAAATGCCACCAAAGTGGACGACTTGTTTGGGGGGGCTCAGTGTGACATGCGTCAGATGGAGAGGGGTGGATAACAGGCGCGACTCAGTGTGGAAGTCAGTCTGGCAGCAATGGAGCTCAGATAAAAATAAACAAGCCAGGCTGGAGGACACATGCACTCCTTCACCGGACTCTTATCCCACTCCACCCATCCGCTTCTCTCCCTTTCATGCCTCATCCATCCACCTTTTCATGCTGCATCCAGCATGTACTTGGTCTTCTCCTTCTTCACTAATAAATAATCCGGCTCCATTTTCTGCTGTTTTTCCCAAGACTCACCCATCTGTATTTCTCTCTACCTTTTTCTGATCTTTTACAAGACAGGACAGTTAAAACGGGGTGGGCGCGGGGGATTGATCCTCAAAGATCAACAGTCATTCCAGTCTGATGGTAACTGGGGATTTATGCCCCAGTTTCACACAGACACTGAGCATGAACATCGATGAATGAAGGCTCAGATTCTCGCGTACTCATAACAAACACATTTTTACTTCTTTTTACCATCTTTGTTGGGACAGTAATTAATGATTCATATTCTAAATTTAATTCCTCCCATCACTATCTAACATCCACTATAATTAAAACATTACATAACATTTGTAATCCTTTCTGTTTTTTTCTGCACTCTCTGTTTCCTCACACCAATTCCTCATGATTTAAATAAAATCTATATCTAAACCACACTCCGGAAGGTAAGTCGCTATAAATATCCAGCTGTCCTCATTGGGCACTTGTGGCTGATATTTTAGCTTTATTACAAAAAAAAAAAAAAAAAAAAACAGAGCACAGCCAAAAACAGTAAAACGGAGAGAGGGGGCACCAGCTCCGTTCCTCAATGACTCATCATTCTAATCATCAAGTCTTAAAAGACTCCACCATTTGGAAGACGGGAGACTGCGGGGAAACTGAAAGAATGAATTTGAAGAATAGAAACGTGACATTAGTGGTGACATCTATGGATCCGGGGCCCTCTGGCTTTAAAGGATGCTGATCAACCCTCCTTGATAAAAACGCTTTGGAGGACCAAGGGTGACCCCCCCCCCCCCCCCCCGCCAGAAGGGAAAGCAAACTCGTGTGCTGAGGTCTGGTGAAACATTGAATCGTCTATATGCTACTGCGCAAATTTGCTTTACTATTTTAACTCCAAGCTTAAGCTGGGATCACCTTGCCACCATGATTTGTTTGCTGGTCAAGGAACAAGGATTTTATTTGTCTTTCTGCAAGTGGTTCACACCAGTACAAAGAAATGGCCAAACCAGTCCTTTAGAAATGCATGATGTGCTGGTTTTTCCAAATGTCAATTTCTTTGTTAATGTGATTAGAAGTTTTATTAAAGGCAAAGGAGGAAGCTGTGAGATGTGCAGCTCTTGCTGGATTGGAGAACCACCTAAGGCATCTAAATTAAGTAATAACTGACAAATTAAAATACTGTGTTGGCTGAACTTGAAGGGAGCTAGTCTGTACCTCAAGAGTAGTTCCATTTTTCTATAATTCTCTCTTTTTTTATTATTCCAACCTCATCTCCTAATCCTTCAGTTTTTAAGCAGGATCTATTCAAATCTTTAAGACCCTTAAACTGTTATGGGTGCTCCTGATGTAAGACTGTTTGTGTTTCAGTACTAAAATGCTTTTGATGGTTAATTCGAGGTGCTGCCCAGATGAATACAGAAGAAAGTGGTCTGTGACTCCATTGTCTGTTTCCCGTTTTACCACATTGATTTCTCGCTTCACTGTTTGATTCTTTTAACACGCAAATGTAAAAACAACAAAAGTGCTAAATCTCCATATAATGCACATTTTCACTCCTGGACTTCTTTCTGATTATGGACACACTAAGGACATATGAATTATTATTTCACTGCATTACAAGGTTTGTGTTTAGCTTCAATAGAGAAGTTGGTCTAATGTATGTAAACAGTTGTTTGCCAAGGAGTCGTTCAAGGAAGTTTTACTTGCACAAAAATGTTCTGAGAGCAGAAATGAAAAAGATTGCTTCAGAGAGACAATCAATCAGATACTAGGGGAGGTGGGCCCAAGCAACTAGAGGAGGTAGGACCAAGACATCTGATTGGTTGGTTCCGCCTCCTCTAGTTGTTTTGACCCACCTCATCTACAATCTTATTGGTTATCTCTCTTAGCCAATCATTTGTATTTCTGCCCTCAGAACATTTTTGTGCAAGTAAAACTCCCATGGGGTCAGGAGGATGGACTAAGTGGCCCTAGACGGCCAGAGCAGACAAATGTAGGGGAGCAAAAGAATACCGTTGCATATTGGTGTCAGTGCTCTGCACTGTAAGAAGCTAATTTAATACTAAATTGACTGGATCTCAACAGAACTGTGGCAAAGAGGTAATACCTGGGGAGGATTGGTCACTGGATGCTACCAGGGTGGCAGGTGTAGGCCTTCGTCTCCTGATCTGCAAAGGAAAAGGGGGAGGGATCAGCTTTTTATGCAATATAGCTTATCATCATCCATCCAGTCATCTCCCAAATGCTTATGCCAGGGGTGTCAAACTCCAGTCCTGAGCCAGAGCCCAGTGTAGCTTAGTTCTTTCCTTGTTCCACCATAAATGATTCAGCTCAAGAGCTGTGGGGTAATTAGCACAAGGGGTTGAATCAGGTGTGTTAAATGAGGGGAAACCAAAATATGTGCAGGGCTCCAGCCCCCCCCAGGACTGGAGTTTGACACCCCTGACTTATGCAGGACATCAGTGCATAGTAAACCACACTTGCACCATCAAATCAGCGACATGTTAAAGAATTAGCACAAACTGTATACAGTAAGAATTGCAAAAGTTGCAAGATAGACTATGAATAAATATGGTCAAACGCAACAACTGTTGAACAAGCAGTGAACACACTCTTACTGTCGAATGGATTTTAAGCATAGGATAACATCTTCAGTATATATGGTTTAATTACTTATATTAAACTTAAAATAATTTATATGATAAAATATTCACTATTGAAAGGTTTATTTTTACAGGCAAGGTTATATAATCATGTAAATATTATCAGTGATGTAACTTGGATTGACTGTCTGCACAGTTTAAATAAGATTATGCATTTAAATAGTAAATTCAAAGTTGTCAGTTATATTAAAGAGGAGTTTTACACTCACCATGTAAAATGGCTTAAGTTTAAAGTTACACCATGACAGCAACAAGATAATAACATTTATGAAGATTGACAATCCATGTAATTAATTTGTGACTTGCTAATGTTGCATTAAATATGTATTCTCTACACCCATTCTCCGCCTGTTCCCAAACCACAAATCTTCACTGTTCTGAGTGTGTTTTCGACTGCGGGTGGCTACTCCTGGTATGAGCGTAGCCCAGATTTTCATGTCTAGCAGAAGCCATGCACATCCATATAACTGATTAGATATTTTCAGTAGGTGGCATCATGTACTTTCACAGATGAAAAAGTAGAGGAAGAATAGTTGTTGTTGTAGTTTGGTGAGCAGCTGTATGAGGAGGCAGAGGTGGGAACTCAAGTCACTGACTTGTGACTCGACTTGGGTTCGAGATACAAATTTGATGTCTTGTGACTAGACTCAGCAAAACTGAGGAAAAGACTTGGACTTGAGGGTAAAAACTCGAGACTTGGACCTGACTTAGACCCTATGATTTGAGAAGATGAGGTTATAGTTCCTCTCTGGATACCATAATGTTAATTTTACAATTTCGGTATATATTAAGCAATAAACGTGAAATGAATGACAATTTATGAGCACTTTACCTATATTGAGACGGGCTGAGGGCAAACTGGAAGTGGCATGTAGAGAGCAGCACGGATGGAGGGATTGTTGTTTGGAAGCAGAGATCCGTGCGAGGTCAGATTTGTTTTGTTAAGGTGAGAACAGTAACAAAGGCGAGGTGAGGTGCGCGGAGTATCGTGAACGCGCCGTGCGAGTCTCTGCTCACAGCGACATGCTAATTCCCCAGTTAGAATGAGCGACACAATCCCTGATTGCTTTCCTGCCTCGAGGCAACAAAGCGTGCATTAATACAGAGCAGTAAGTAAGAATTTCATTATTAAAACGTGGGAAATTTAGTTGCACGCATGTACATATGTGTACTATTGTTTTGATGGATCCTGTTACCTTTCCCCACATTCAGCATGCACCACAGGAGGCAGAAGACATGGAATTATATACCAGTCTTTAGTTATATATTAACAGCATTAACAGCACAATCAATATACTATATGGTATGAAAGAGGGAATAACGATGGCTGGGAAGTCATGCTTTGTTAATGCTACTTTCTTACCATGTGCAGCGGAGTGCTTCAGTCATGCAAATGTGCATTACATAGAGATTCAATACATTTTTTGTTGAATGAATGATACAATTACACAAGACTGTGAAAGCTGGAAACAGACAATGACCTCAACCACTGGAGAGCATAATAATAATTTAATCATCAGAACCATTTTAATACTGAAACATAGACGCTGTGGGTGCAGACTTCAAGCTGCCACTCTACATAAACCAGCATGGAGAACTGACTCATTGATGGACTTTGACCTGGACCACAGTTTACACCTTTTGTTTAGCAGCAAGCCCAGCCTTTCCTTTTCTGTAATGCTCAATGATGTTGACCTTGGACCCCCACGTGCTTTTTTCTCCCTACTTGGAAGTATTTGGTTCCTGTCCTCAATTGTCATCTGACCTTGCTTCTGATATTTCTTTGTCTTCCCTTTTTCCTGTGTTTGTCTTCTGTCTTAATGGTGTTATAATGTATCACAGTACATCCATGTAAAGCTCCTTGGGGCGACTCTGTTGTGGAGGTGTTGTACAAAAAATGAATTGAATTGAATTGAAATGAATTGATTATATCTGTGTGCACAGGTGAGCCATCTGTACCTTTTGAGGGTTTGACAGCATGAAAATGGAAGAATTGGTTTGGGCTTCGAAGTAAATAAAAAATGAAAAAAGAAAAAAAAGGAAGAGTGAAAGTTTTAGGTGTAAGACAGATCAGCATGACCAAAATCCCCTGAGCCGTGGAATGGTCCCCCCTCTCCTCCCCCAGGTTAATGAACACAGAAGCCTAATTATTCTGTTTAGTTGCCTGAGCAGCTGATTTTATCTAAAGAGAATTGCACTTTGTATGGTTTTTCCCACCTTATTCGAATTTACATATTCTTTACTGGAAAGTCTAGGTTACTCTGCAGGGGTGCAGCTAGACATTCTGGGCCCCATGAAAGCGATGTGCATATTTGGCCCGAAATCCAGACCAATTCAGTTATGTTCTAAATTTTTAGGGCCCCTGTTGCTCGGGGCCCATGATATCATCCTGCTTTACCCCCTTTATGACACCCCAGCACCCCTGTCTTACCTGCTGTTAGCTAAACGCCTTTGGCTAACACTGCAGTATTTTCCAGTAATGTATTTTAATCCTCAGCTGTATTTGTTAGTACGGAGTGAAGCAGGAAAATACCACTGAATCCACAGTCAGACCTCCTGACTACTGACTGCTTCAACCAGTAATTTCAAAATGCAACATCGGTGCTAATTGCATAGTTCGGTACAGGAGATTTTTAATATTTAGCTCGATTTAGCTAACATTGGGAGAGAACGATGTTTTTTTTCCTCAACAACAGAGCAGTAGAGAGATGGAGATTAATTTGATTCTCATTTGTTCAGCCGATATTGGCGTTATTCAGGTGTTTATGTGTTTCTCCTATTCACCACTGACAGAGACTCAAGAAAATTTCTAGAAGCAAGTCACATTTTTCTGCGTAGAAAAATTTTGTAAAATGTCTTCCAAAATTTCCAGGTTGGAATCAATAAGCTATATGTCTCTCTGTCACTTAATCGGTTATTTGAATGATCATGTGATCAATGACTAAGCCAACAAAACCAAAATCTCAAAAACCTGAAAGATGTTTTTATTTATTTATTTATTTATTTATTTATTTATTCCTGCTAGATTGTTTATCTTAATGCACCAAAATTTCATTGCTTCATTTTCACCCTGTCAGCTTGGGCTTTAGAGCGGTCAATGGGATTAGCATGTGAATCAACGAGAAGCTCCAGCGGGGACATGAGTACAAATGTGTTTGTGTCTGCATGTGTCCAAACTACAGAATGTGGAAGTTAAAATGCAGAGCAGGGACACGGTGAAGAGCCAAGGCAGGGCCTTTGTCCAGACGATAGCTTCATCCTGGCTTCCAATCACACCTTTCAGCGTTAGCGTTCAAGGGCATGGTTGCGTTTTGGAAGCCTTAGTGAACATCCAGGGTTTCTCAGGCTTCAAGGGCTTGGCTTCTTATGAGCACGCGTGGGGGGGGGGGGGGG
>JAODUD010000127.1:2708400-2719157 GCA_026784285.1 Stomatorhinus walkeri
ATGAATGAGCGGTCCCCATAAGGATATGTTTACCCTACACGTGTGTGTGTGTGTGTGTGTGTGTGTGTGTGTGTGTGGATGTGTGTGTGTGTCTGTGTGTGTCAGCACACCTGTGAGGCAGCATCCCTCAGCACCAGATGCTTGATGCTGGATTTGACGGTGATGTTGGCTCTCACTAGCAGCTCCAGAGCGCTGACTGATGGGAACTCCTATACGGTGGAGACAAAGAGGGAGGGAGAGAGAGGGAGGGAGAGAGAGGGAGGGAGAGAAAAACATAAAAAAAAGAGGACAAGACAAAAATTAGTCATCATGCTGAATTTTATGTCTTCTTGAGAGAAGTATTGTAACATTATATAATTGTGATAATGATCATAATAATGGTCATTGAGATTTCATTTGTTACCCATTTATACAGATGGATGAATACAATAGAAAATAAGATCTTTGCTCACAGTAATATCAGGATTTCGACCTTTTGAGCACAGCAGGTCCCTCACCACTACTGCATGATGTGACAAAGCTGCTAAGAATTGATTCATGGCAGAAAACCTGCAGCTGTGCTTTTTCTACACAAGAAAATGTTTTTTTTTTTCTTAATGCCGTCCACATTATTACTGCATTAAAGGGCTTGGCAGGAGACGGCCGGGGCCAGATGCACAGTGAATAACAAAATGAACCGTGCTGTGTGTGAAAGCAGGCTCAGCTTTACCTCCAGGAAAGTGCTGTTCCACAGCCTGGCCTGCACCCTGAGCACCGCGCTCCCGGAGAGGCTGTGGAGCGGACACTGGATCAGCAGGCACTGGGCTGAACCCAGAAGGCAGTCCTGGAGAAAAGGAGCAAAGTGCCTGGCAGTTAGCACCTCCCTCATTGTGCAGCTCTTCCTCTCTTAGTTCTTCTCCCTTATTCTTCCTCGCTCTCCCTTTCCCTCCTCTCTCTTGGTCTTCCTCCTTCCATTCTTCTCCCTTCTCACTCTTCCTCCTCTACATTTCCCTCCTTCTCCTCCTCTCTCCAGCTCTTCCTCCCTCCATACGTCTCCCCTTCTCATCATTTGGTCCTGATTTTCTCTCCTTCTCCCTTTCCCTTCTTCCATCCTTGTCCCCTTCTCATTCTTCTTCTCTCTTCCTTTCCCTCCCTCATCTCCTCTGTTTCTCCTTCTATCTTTATTCCTGTCCCATTCTTACTCTCCTCTTCCCTCCTTTCTCCTCTTCCTCCCTCTCCTCCTCTCTGCAACTCTTCCTCCCTCTATTTCTCTTCCTACCCCATTCTTACTCCCCCTTTTCCCTCCTTCCACCTCCTCTCTTTCCCTTCCTCCATCCTCCCCTCACCAGCTGCAGGGACCTCCTCCTCTCTGAGGCCGCCACGGCCGGCGTGGTCCTCCCCACGCTGCTTCTGCTCACAGTTTGCCTCTCCTCCTCTGGGTGGGAGCGCCTTGTCCTCCCCAATTGGTTCTGATAATGCAGAATAGCAGCTCCTTTTCAGCATCATTTATGCTACAGTCATACTCTATAATAACACGCTGAGTTCCGCTACTAATACACTCATGTTTATCTACATTTACTTACCGATTCTTGTGTGTTTCCATCTATTACTATTACTATCAGACATATGCAGTTGTAGACCCTATTCAGCCACCCTGTTTTTTGTCTTAGCCCCCCAGAAAATTATTTTTATAAATTCATTTAACGATTTGTCCCATATTTTCATACACATTTCATAGCCCACCCCCACAGCTCAACACATTTTATTGTTGGGATGCCCTTCATCCAAGGCAGTAACCCCACTGGAGGGGTCTGCTAGCCTAGAATCCACCCCTGCGGTGAAATTACTTTCACACCAAAACTAATTGAATGCAACACAAATGTAAAAATCAGATCTAACAATAATGCTGGGATATTTAACTTCAGCAAAACGCAGACATTCGGGACACTTAGTGAGAAATGCAGACTGCAGAACACAATGCTAGGCTCAAAAGTAGACTTTAACTGTGGCCAGAGCCTTGGCTGTTTATTGATATTTCTGTGTTGGTTTGGTTCGATATAAAAATCAATACCAAGCCCTCATACACGCCAGCAGAGTAGCTCCCTGGCCACGGATATGAACCTACTATATGAAAGCCGGGCTGCTGCCCTTCCCTGGAAAGAGGACGTAACCCGAATAGCTCCAGTAAATTACACAGCTGCTTTTATTAAGAGCGTCACCTAAGCAAATACATATAGCATCCCCCTCCCCCTTATCCACAGGGGTTATGGTTCAGGACCCACTGCAGATGCCATTAGTACCAAACCCTACATATACTTCAGGTCCTCGTGAGTATTGATTCTTTAAAAAAAAAAAAGAGTTACTTGAACACAAGAACTACCATAACAGTCAGTTGAAAAACTGAGATAGCTACTAAGTGACGAATGGGTGAGTAGCATATATAGCGTGGATATGCTGCACAAAGGGACGATTCACGTCCTGGGCGGGATTTCGTCACGCTGCTCAGAATGGCGCTCTGTTTAAAACTTATGAACTGTTTGTCTTGGGAATTTTCCATTTAATATTTTTGGAGTGTGGTTGATTGCGGGAAACCATGAATAAAGGGGGACCATTGTATAATTTACCAAGTTAAGAGTATGTTCTATTCAGTGAGTAGCATAACTCTCAGCTATAGGCGATCAGAGACCTTACCGCAGAATCTGGGTCCTGGCTGAGCTGGTGATGCTGGTGATGGTGCTGGTTGTGTTTCACATTGGGACTCAGATGTAGGGGGTCAAAAGAGGTGGGGCTGCAGCGGGTGTTGGGGTGCCCTTCAAAGTGAGTCCCTGTGGGATACAGCAGCCACTTCCCATTGGCCAGCTCATGAGGCCACATGATGTTGAGGAAGGCGGAGCCAAGCGTCTGCAGGGACTGGCCCGAGTTTGTTACCTAATTAAATTCATATGAAAAACAGTAGGATGGAGATGATTAGAGAGACCATAACAACAACAACAGCAAAACAACAACAACAATACTACTACTAATAATAATTATTATAATAATGAAGATATTTTTTGCATCTGCCCTTGTATCCATGACCCTACACCTTGAAGATGGATGGATGTGTCTATCCATTTTTCCACTAGGACCATGTGTATCACTGTTACAATGAGACCTTCCCATGACCATCCACACTTAACAACCAGCAGACATAACCACCATTGTGTTGCCAAACTATAAGGGGGGAATGTTAGCCCCACCCACACCTAGGGCCAGCCCACTCTCTCCCATCTCACCGTGAACTCGAACTCCACGGGACTCCCAATGTCATCCAGTGTTTTCATGGCGCTCTCGCCCCTCACCATCCCGCTGAAGAACAGCTGGTGTGGACGGGCCAGCCTGGAAACATGTTAAAACATTAGCTGTCAGCCAGCACTTTTACTTGAAGCGTTACATTAGCAGGCACACAGGTGAGGATGAAAATATAGCATATATGAGTATAGTGCTGGGAAGGAGCCAATTTAGGCATAATCACTGCACAGAACACCATTCAGCACAAAAAACAGGATCTAAAGGATATTCCAATATAATTTAAACTCACACCATTTGCATCTTCAAACAGACTTAAAATTTAATGGATGGAGTCTAGTTAACGACCTTGATCAAAAGTAAAACAAAAGAGACTTATAGCTAACAATGTTAGCTAAGTTTACAAATTCATAATGAATCAGTCAAAAGTTTGGACACACCAAGCTGCCTATGAAGGAGCGTGATAACGCTGCATAACGCTGACCTGGCATGCTGCCCTAAACCCATTAGAGATGGTGTGAGGGGAGTCTGAACAGAGAGTGAAGGAAAAACAAGTCCCTGCGTATATGGGCCCTCCTTCAGGACAGCTGGGAAAATACCCAGAAATATAAAACTGGGATAGAGGAGAAAGCAGGGACCATCAGTCCCTGGGGCAGCTGGGGTTAACGGCCAATGGCAGGATCCCTCTGCTGACCACGGGATTTGCCCGCCCCCCGCAAATTGTTGTCTTTTTTGTCTGTTTATAACCGTTTTTGGTCAGTGCATAGTTCCATATATGTTATTTTATAGTTCTGACGTCTTTATAATTACTCTAAAATGTAGAGCATAGTACAACTAAAAAATTTTAACTGCCACTGGTCATCCTTGACCTTGACTCCACCCACTAGTCATCCTTGACCTTGACTCCACCCAATGGTCAACCTTGAGCTTAACCACCCACTGGTCAACCTTGACCTTGACTCCACCCACTGGTCATCCTTGACCTTGACTCCTCCCACTGGTCACCCTTGACCTTAACTCCACCCACTGGTCAACCTTGACCTTGACTCCACCCACTGGTTAACCTTGACCTTGACTCCTCCCACTGGTCACCCTTGACCTTGACTCCATCCACTGACATGCTACCTTATCCACAGTTTGATGGATTACAATATCAAGGTACTTTGCAGACACTTACCCACTGACAGATAGGGGGAGCTCAATGACTACTTTCGCATGAGCTGTGACTAAGGCCAGATCAGGCTGCTCACTTATTCTGGAAATGCAGACACAGTAAGAGAGACACACACACACACAGACACAGACACACGCACAGACAAACATACAGACCATTTGTATCACTTCTTCAGATAAACAAACCACATAGTTAGGATGCCAGCACCCGAATTCAAAATAATGAGTTTTCCGATTTAATAACAGACTAATAAAAATGCAGGACTTACGTTGCTAGTAAGAGATCAACAGACAGGTCTGTGGTTTCTATGGTGATTCCAGATGTGCTTAATATTATGTAGAATTTTAGCTTGGGAAAAGAAATATAAATGTAAGAGAGGAAAACATATTTCAGGAGATAATAATGCAAATCAAAGCTGCATTTTAAAGACATACATCATGAAAAATTGGAGAACAGAGACTGTAATTGTTTTTCATATATTATGTGTTATTTAGAGAAAGATATTCTTTAAAATTACAAATACTTGGTCAATGGTGGATTTGAGTGAACCATGGGTTCCTTTTCTGACTGTTTTGACAGTCACCCAAACTCCAGTTTGACGTTACACAAAATGACAGTTGCTTCCGTTACCTTGGCATCTCTCTTCATTGGATTTCCCAGCTCACATTCTGCCTGAGAGCCATTTTGATTGGCTTGGCAGACCACCTGTGGTGATTGGCCGAAAGACGATCAGCAAAACGTGTGCTTAAACACTGCAGTTGGTGCTGCGTGTGATGCGAAGAGTATAAGATTACGTGCCACAGCACCGTGTGACTAAAATGACAAAATCAGGCAGATGCCAAAGGAATAAAACTGAACTGGTGTTAATTTAAGATATTTCACTGTTAAAAATCAGATGCACTAGAAAAATATATAAAAATGTACAAATTGGTCTGGTATTCAGAAGCTATACACTCTATATGCAACAGAGAAGGGCAGAAACACTGGAGGTAGCCATGGAAATGGGATTTTGTGAAAGATGTGTGTATCGGTCCACACTCCTGATTGTCGTGTGGTTACACCTGCGCCCCTTGTTTACACATCTGTACCTGTTGGCTTCTTAAGCCGGAGTAGGACAGTGTGTCGGGGAGGGTCACCAGCAGTTGGGCGGCATGGGCATCATCTCCATCCTCCTCAGGTCGCCGGGGGTCGGAGGGCATGTTGGTGACGGAGACCTCCAAGGCTATGGACCGCTGGTCGGACAGAGAGAAGACCGGCATTGCACCCTCATCCCTGTAACCACAGAAATTACATTGAAAACATGCGTTTTATAACACAGTGGAAAACGTAGAGGTGTGTCAGAGTTGTGGTTTCTAGAATGTCCTGGGATGTAAATGCAACACAACAGAGGCGCTATCTTCAACTCACAAGGGCAAAGGGGTGAAAAGGTCAGAGTTCACAGGTCGAGTGCCAAAACGATAGCTCAGCTGCAAGTTGCTCTGACAAATTCGGTCATCTCCACATCCCTCCCGTAAGAAGTCGACCTGTAGACCACAAGGGGCACCTCTGAAAGATGTTCCATTCTCGCCAGACAGCTAAAAACCCATTAGCCGTTACCATCACTGACCTCAGTGTACAAGGTGGGGGAGATGGCCGGGCTCAGCACAGGAAATAGAGATCCCAGGTGTTTGGAAACGGAATGGCCAGGGTGACGGGGGGGCTTGATGCTGTGTGTGATCGCCAGGGAGATGGGACGCAGCTTGTCTCGAATATTCTCCTAGAGAAACAACAATAAGAAAGTACAGATTTTGTGCAACATAGTGACTTATGTTAGTTATCTAATCCTGTAAATTTTCTGGTTTTCATAGCTAGCAATTAGACACTGGCTGATGAGTCCTGTTATGCATTTGTGAAATGATACCAGTATTGATTAACCACAAGGAGGCGCCAAATCCAATAATTAAATTACACCTTAGCTACATACGCAAAATTCTCTATTTATAAAATGTATGACCATCAAATCATCCATAGCCAATCAGGAATCATTTGCGTATTCTGGCTTATGGCTAAGCCGTCATCTCCCTACCTGTAGCTGAAAGGTGGCAGCGATGCACGCCGGACGGCCCTGACCGCGAAGCTCCACGTCTTCAGAGTGCAGGTACTCCTGCTCAGATTTGGTGTGGCCCAGGAAGTTGACGCGGTGCGGCAGGTTCAGCTTCCGGCGTTCGATGTCCGCCTCAAACTGAACTCTCAGGACTATTGCGGGGGTCGGCGTGGCAGAGAGGATAGCAAAGGATGAGTGATAATGCAAGACAGTAAGGTATAATTATTCCACAACTGACATCAACAGACATACCATTAGGCTTGGGAATGAGGTGATACAAGGATTTAATTAGTGAAATGTTAGGCTTAACTCTTCTGCAAAAGTTTATCGGTCCCTCCTTCCCAGCGTATATATTTCATGGGTAACCAAGCGAGTTGGCTTGGTGAGTGACACATGTAGACTGAACTGCAAGAGTTTTGGGAAGGAACGGCGAAGAGGAGAGGATGCAGTCCAGGCACTCACTGATGTGGGGAGAATACGATGATGGGTGGGCAGTGTAGACGAAGCAGGCCTTCACCTCAACGCTAGGGAAAAGGAAAGAAGATTAAAGCATTAGCATCCTTACTACGGAAAACTCTAGGGATGGAAGTTTCAGTGCATAAATCTTGGCATTATGCTACAGAAATCTTTTGGCTTAAGGCTAGTTTTTACTTCACGCTAAAGCAGGCGCGTCGCAGTGCCAGATGGTCCGCCATCCGGAATGTTCTTTAACGCATTAGACACTATGACGGCTGGCCAGCGGTGGCGCCCTAGAGCAAAGCTGCTTTTTAAAATCACGTTTATGATGTATGGAATGGATGTTATAACAATAAATAAGAACTTTATTAAAACTAATATTGTGTGAAGGTTGTGTCACCTTAACTTAAAAAAAACATTGCTGTGGAAAAGGTTCAATGTAGGGCTACAAGATTGATTCCTGGTCTTAGAGGAATGTCTTATGAGGAGAGGTTAGCTGAGCTGGATCTGTTCAGCCTCGATCAAAAAAGACTAAGGGGGGACATGATCCAGGTCTATAAGATTCTAACAGGTCTGGATGCTGTTCAACCAAATAGTTACTTCAGTATTACTTCAAATATAAGAACACGTGGCCATAGATGGAAATTAGCAGGAGAACATTTTAAACTAGATTTGAGAAAGCATTTCTTTACACAGCATGTAGTTAAAGTATGGAATAGTCTTCCTATTAGCACAGTGCAAGCTAAAACCCTGGGTTCCTTTAAATCAGAACCTGATAAGATTTTAACAACTCTGAGCTATTAGCTGAATTCTCTCCAAACTTGATGGGTTGAAGGGCCTCCTCCTGTTTGTAAAGTTCTCATGTTCTTATGTCCTACCTGTGCACTGTAACCTCCTGAGACCCCACCCATTCATTTATGTCCATTGTTGTGGATATTTTGTTTTTGCATTTATCTTTTCACTCATGTAAGGAAACATATTTATTCCTGTTGTACTCTAAAGAGGACCTGCTGGGAAATTAAAAATAAAAATAAATTTTAAAAATATATAAATTGTATGATGTCATTCCTCCAAAGACAAATAGCCTTAAATTGAAGGACACTTTGGGTCTCCTTGGGTCTCAGGAGGATACACTTAAGACAGTACAAAAATAAAATAAAAATCTTTGTTCCTCTCCTGCCCATGCACTTCACCCATGGAAACAGCCGACGGCTCCACATCACAACACTTTGTAAAAGCCAACAAAGGCCTACAACATTTCGTCTATCCCTAGAAATAAAATTACTAAAACCTAAAGCAAAATATATAACAATAAAATAGATTTACATCTTTAAAATAAAAACTAATGAAATCACACTGAAAACTAAAACTAAAACATATATAAAATGAAAGCTAACAGTAAAACCTGAATTAAAAAATCAAAATGATAGTAACAGAGAGGCCAAGACATTAGTGACGCTTTGCAATATAAATGTATTTCATGTTAGCTTGTAGCCATCTGGGAATCTTTATAATCCTGTAGCGAGGAATCATATGAATGCCGGTATTTTCTCCAGGCCAATGAGTAGTCGAGGTTAGCTCGTATCACTGAGCGGAGCCTCTGTCTCATAATGATTATTGCCTCGCATGGATCACTCATACGTAGTGTCTGAAGCCGGCCCCTATGCTGAAAATTACATTGCAATCCCCACGCTTGCTGCCATGTCTGTGTGAAGTAAAAACCACCCCTTAGATTGCATCCCTGTTAGTTTCCCTGACAGCAGATTTTAACTCACCACACCCCATTACGGCCCTTGCAGTTCTGATTCTCCAGGTCAATGTTTTGGGGGCTGATCGAGACGTCCCGTCTGACGTGGATGACTGAGCGGGACCTGTAGGGAGTGTGGGCAAGACCTTAACCGTGCAGCCAGGATGTTCCGATAAACACGAAGATATCCCTGTTCTTCTTGCCACCGACCTGTACAAAATGACTTGATCATTAAGAGATCCCACTGCAAGATCGGGGTAAGAATTATCATCAATATCCAGGCCTCCAGAAAGAGAATAGCCAAAATGTTTCACCCCTACGTCAACTCCATCCAGCACCTGGGTACATGGGAGTGAATATATATTGGTAAGTGTATGCTAACTAAAGCTCCGTTGCATGAGCCCAGTTTGAGCATCGGCCTCTTACCTGGGAAGGTTTAGTGTCAAGGCCAGAGGAGGAACCACGGTAAATATAGACTTTACCATTACCATCGAATGGAGCTCCAACTGCAAAGTCTGAGGAGAACCACAGAGGAAAGATAAAAAGCCAATAGTCTAGTCATGGATTTTGACTAGAACTTGACCAAACCCAGTACAGCCCACGTGCAATGCATACAATATGATAACATTTTCTTTGAGAGATTACTACAAAGATTTCCATAACTATTTACATAATTAAGACAAGAAATCTGTACTTTGGTATGATCCAGGACAACCTGATTATTTCTATTTCATGTTCTCTGTCATTTTCTGTCCATTGAGTTCTCTGTCAGGCTTCATTTAAAGCCTTCACGGTAGTGAGACAGTAAAAAGAAAAACTCCCCTGTAATTGGATCCTGGGCTTAATATTCACTGTATAACATTGTCTGAGACCCGGACAATGGAAATTCTGTAGAATAGGTTAGACGGCTGGTTTTCTTTCTCTCTAACATCCTGTAGCACCATCTAGTGTTGGTTCATTGTCTAGAGGACTGTAGGTGGAACTGAGTGAATGGTGATCTCATGTAAGTGTGTAATATCAAACGACATAACCCCTATTTCCCACCGAACTGCATCTTAGACCACAGTTGGCAATGAGGACTCAGTAAGGCCGCTGGTAAGACGACAGGCTGATGGTGCCCCAGACTCACCCCCATAGCCATCCTGATCCAGGTCACCCACACCGCTAACAGTCAGGCCGAACATGGAGTCATGGGTGCCATTGAGCCGGATGGGACGGGCTTCGTTCCAATGGCCCGCCGGGTTGAGGTACACGTACACAGCCCCGCCAATCTCCGCCTTGCGGTCAAAAAAGTTGGGGGCCCCAACTATGATATCTGTCCAACTGCCAAAGAAAGGGAGAGGACAGGTGACAGAACATTACTTAAACATAAATGCACAGCGAACGTTCTGGTTCCTTTTCAAACAAACAACAAGAATATCTGCAAAGATTAATCCTATTTTGGAAAGTTTAAACCCAGAATCCAATAAACCCCAGTCTAAGGTGTGGATACAACATGGAAGTGGCATTTATCTCATGACCTGTTACATCAGCAAAGGCACCGTATTACTGCCAACGATGTCTCCATGGACCACAATTGACAGCAGGCCATAGGAAATTCGAGAAGACTACTGCTGTGGCGTCAAAACATGAGGTAACTGTCATTGATCTCTTCTCTTGCTCATTTGTTTGCTCGAGTTTAGCCTAGAAAGCAGAAGGCCAGATGCCTCCTAGACAATGCCATGGCCCTAGCCAGCATGCATAAGGGACTTTAGAGTCACCAACACTACTGAATGGAATGTCTTTGTTTAGTAGGAAGAGACCGAAGTATCTGGAGGAAGCTCAAAAGAGCAGAGTAAGTCCTCACTTGCAAGTATGGAAAAAAGATACAAACTGAAAACCATGGGTGTTCAAGGAAAGAATTGCTCCACCCTGGGAACTGCGGATGTAATCCGCTTACATTATATAATTTGACATATTCAGGGTCCCCTGTAAAGTGCTGGGCCCCCTGAATCTCTTATAGTATCCGTGTCCCTCTGTCGCATCTGCTT
>JAODUD010000127.1:2771721-2785090 GCA_026784285.1 Stomatorhinus walkeri
CTCCCCTTACGGGACACTGACAGGAGGGGGAGCTTACGGCGCGGGCCGGGTCGAGGCCAAGACGGCCCCATCAGGGATATCCCTGAGGGGTCCCACTCGAGCTCATCCAAGGCGGAGGAGGCGAGGGTGTCACCCGGGACCTCCTCGGGGCTGGAGGCCAGGGCTGGCTTAACTGGGGCCACTGGAAGGGGGTCAAGAGCCACAAAGGCAACAGTCAGGGGAGCAGGAGACACAGCGGTAACAGTCAGCGGGGCAGGAAACATAGAGGCCACTGGGGCCGGGCCCGGAGACATGGAGGCCACTAGGGCCGGGGCAGGAGACATGGAGGCCACTAGGGCCGGGGCAGGAGACATGGAGGCCACTAGTGCCGGGGCAGGAGACATGGAGGCCACAGGGGCCGGGGCAGGAGTCTCTAAGGCCACAGGGGCCGGGGCAGGAGTCTCTAAGGCCACAGGGGCCGGGGCAGGAGTCTCTAAAGCCACAGGCGTGCCTGCAGGGAAGGCCGTCGGGGCCTCAGCAGGCATTGGCTCTGTCGAGCGGGGAGGCGTGGCCTCACCCTTCTGCTTGGAGGGCGTTAACTCGGCGGGCGTGGCTACAGAGGTTGTAGGAGCAGGCGAGGCAGACGCGGAGGCGTCCATGGGCAGGGCGGCCGGAACAGGCGTGCAGGGCAGCTGTGTAGCTGTGGCAAGAGGAGTCTCGGGTGCGGCCGTGGCAGCGGGCATCAGCTCCGTCAAGCGGGGAGGCGTGGCCTCACCCTTCCGCTCAGGAGGTGTCAACTCGGCGGGCTTGGCTGCCACGGGTGCGGGAGCAGGCGAACGGGATAACCGGGCAACTGGGGTAGCAGGATTCTGGGGTGCGGCCGTGGCAGCGGGCGTCTGCACCGTCGAGCGGGGAGGCTCGGGAAGCGTTAACTCCACGGGCTTGGCTGCTGGAGAGGCGGCCGTCGCTGTCGGCTCCACGGGCGCCGGTTCTGCAGGCGAGGCGGGTGTCGGCTCCGCAGGCAAAGCGGGCGTCAGCTCCGCAGGATCGCGGGAGGGCGATTCAGCCGAAGCGTCTCGAGACGTCAGCTGGGCAGGCGTGCAGGGCGGCGACTCCGCTGTAGCGCAGGGAGGCACTTCCTCACTCTTTCGCTGGGGAGGAGATTCAGCCAGGACACAGGGGGACGGCTGTTCTGGGGTCGAGCAGGCGAGCGGCTTCTTCCGCTTCTTCTTCCTTTTTCGCTCTTCCGTGGGAAGCACTGGGTTCGGGACGAGGGTCTCGTCTTCCACCAGCTCCCCCCGGGCGCAACACTCGGTCAGTCCAGCAGCGGCGATCTCTGCAATCGCCGGGCTTTCCTCAGCTAAGTACAGGGGGCAGAAATACATGCGCCCGACGCGGAGGAAAAGCTCCGTCTCCGGGTCGCTTTCTCTCTCCGGTGTGGCTTGCTGCTCTGGGAGATCGCGCACCTGGGAGACACGCTGGACTATCACCCAAAGATTATCCCTCACATTTTTCATCAGCTTTCCGCTGCTGAGAGGAAGCTCTCGAAGCAAGAGATCTGCACTCTCGCAGACCAGCGCTCTCGCTTGGGAGTCCATCTGGACGTAAGGGTTCTTTCCCCAGAAGAGTACCTCCTGTAGCAAGGCGTGGTGGTCCGCCTTGACTGGCTGTGGTGCCTTTTCGAGGAGGTCGGTCATTCTGTTACGACGCAAGGGAGCACTGTGCCTGGGTGCGAGTGGCGACGGGCAGGTAAGACGCTGAGGCAGGAATACTCAGGAAAAACGGGGTTTATTCCAAGACGAGACGGGGAAATGCCACAACACATCACAATGACCGACCTGGGGTAACTAACTCAGACGCGGACTAAATACACAAGACTCACAAGCAACTAATCAGGAAACAAAGGAATACACTCAAACAGGTGGACTACAGGTGGTTTCGATCAGGATTTGCACACAAGGAGCGAGGGGGTGTGGCACACACGGGGCTGGTACGGGCTGGGCGTGACACCTTGAATGACCCAAGATATTTTTTGCAGAAATACTATCTGAATAGGTGAAAATTGTTTTTCTTTTTGGCCATAAGAAACAATGTACAATCTTATCCCAAATGTCAGGGGTAAGAGTATTTTGAATCGAGGCTGATCCTCAGCCTGTCAACCTGGAAGACTCACCAACGCTGAAAGAGCCATGAATACAGATTCAGACCAACATATTGATAGGCAGAGCAGGAGGTCCTCCTGGAAACAGCAGCATGCCAATCATGGTGAACATATCCAAAGTAGCAAGGTCCAACAAAAAAAATACAGTATGAAATTCAGTGTTCTTTAATAATGAGTTGAAAATTCAGACCATCATCCAACAGAAAGGTCTGATAAAAGTATATAAAGCATAATCAACATATAGGGTTCACAAGCAGTTGTGCTTAAGAGTTCCTGTAGCTCCTTCAGTAAAGCCTCATGCTGATAATGCAATACAGCGTAATAATAGTTGCAAGTTTGAATCCCAGTGAGCATGTAAATATCCTCCTAACTCTGTTGCTTTGGGTAGAAGTATCAGATCAGTTTTTATTGCTAAAATTACATTATTGCAAGTGATTGTTCTATGTATAACAAGTTTCTTTATGTAGACTGTGACATGACGGTCCATGTGGAATCTGAACCAGCAGGGGGTGATCAGCATCACGTTGGTCTGTGCTAACATTGATTTCGTCACATTTGACCACTACAATGAGTAACTGCTTGCAGATGGCAGCCATTAATTGCCCCAACGAGGAGGCAGGACTGTTTTCCTCACCATTGGGGAGAAGTGGAGGAGGAAAAGAAAAGGTAAACCAACTATAGGGGTCCTTTCTGCCCCGGTGAACAGTCTGCATGAAGGAGAACTGCTCCAGAGGAATTGCTGCCTGCTGATTGACCATATCCATGTTGAAGTACCATTGCCTAGATGATACCATGGGCCTCGAGGGGTTTTAACTTCCACCCTTATCTCTGGCGCCTCCCTGCTGGCACAATGCATATTTCTATAGAACATACTTCCATAGAAATTAGCTGGAAAGATCCAGCAAACGATATGAGATGTGTTAAAACGCATCTAGTCACAAACGCATGGACTGGACAATCCTTTTCTAGCTTATAAACTTCTAAGGAACTTCTGATTTGCCCACCAAATGGAAACCCTCAAAGAAAACAGTGGCTGATTCTCAAAATAATGTAATACCAGGAATGTTGGGGGGTTAGGGTGGCGAAACTTGCTGAGAAGCTTCTTGCCTTGGATTTCATGCGGCACTAGTGTTCTGTCATCTCCTATGTTTGTGCATTAGGGGGTGATTGAATGTCTGTCCTTTTATATAGGTGAGTTAGTCATCGCTTGTCACTCAGGTCACACTGAAGTCACAAATACAGGAAATAGTGTGTGTTTGTGCTTGTGCTTAATCGTTTAACTGCACTTTTTATGACCTGCTATCCCAGACATACATAGGTTGTTATACATTATACAAGCAAATAGGCTAATTTGCTTTGTCTCAATCTCAGTATTTGGTAAAATGTGTGAATCGACAAGTGTGACGTGTACCCACTCCTTCTCAATGGGCTGAGTTACGTCACTGAAGGACTCTGCAGAAAGGGTTGATTGAAGGATAAATTGGATTAACCAGTATTTGATGAGTGACCTGTAATAAGTCCTGTATGTGAAATACTGTCAGTTTTCTTAAAATGTAATGTGCAGCACACAGAACATAAATCAATAAACATTAAAAGACCAGATACCAAAAAGTGATACAGCAATAGCTGTCACAAGAGTTTTAAAATATATAATCCACACATTTTGACACATAAGCCAGAGAGAGAAAATGGCACATCTCAATAGACTTAGGCTACTTAGAAAAAAATTATAGTCAAACTACTATCTGCGTCTACTGTTGTTCTAAGCTTAAACAGGGCATAACAAGTAGACCTATATGATTATTCACTTCCAAGTAAAACGGAAGTACGGTTTGTGAAATGGTCTGATTTTGCTCTCCTTCATAAGTTACTTTTTAACGCGGTAGTTAATGAGCATCAAATACAATTCCTGAAAAATACATGCATCATTTATATATTTGGCAAATTCATGCGAACGTCAACGGAACTTCGCAGAAGAACTTTAATCATGTGTGATATTTTAGGCAAACACCCTATGGCTGAAATGCCAGCAAATACTTGTCAATGAATGATGTAAGTTAGCTGATTTGTTTTTCTCATTGGTTGCTTTATTAGCTATCTGCCACCTCCACGTGAGCGCAGCACTTAGCGACCTCTGCAGCGTGCTTGGGACTGTCGCGCAGTCCTGACAGTACGCAGCCGTGGAAGGACGCAGCTGGAATTAAGATACTTAAATTGCGTTTTCGCGATTGCATTTGGATTTAACCAGGCAACTGGACCATACTGTGCATTTATTTAAAGTTTATTTATTAGTAGCCGCTTAATCTGAACCAAAAAATATGTATTCTTTGAAATCCATTCGTGTTACTAACTTGGGGGTTTTAGAGTTGCTGGTAAAAGATTCGTCAAGAAAAGTTTTGCATCGGTGTGAAAACAGAGTTTTAGGGAGTCGATTGTATTGTTCGGCACCTCAGAATAATTTAACCAAGGAGCACGTTGGTTTGGACCGGGACCAGACGCATTGCCACGAGTAAGTGTTTTCTGGAAACTTCTAAGTTGGTTACATTGAATGATCCACATGGCGGCAAGTTAATTCCAACCCCCAGAGGGAAATCAATAATACGTTTGCTCAACTTTTCATGACAGAGACACATGAATTGCGATAAACTTAGATTATGGATTTAAGCATATAGGATATGGCATGAAAATCCAACAAACTATATTTCAGCGAAATTTCACATAAATGCCATATAGTTTGATATTGAAAGAAGTTAGTATGGAATTAGGGATCAAACGTTTTTATATTACTCTTTCTCTAGCAGATTTTTGAGTAACGAGCCAAATATATTCTAACATCTTGTGCAATTTTCCACTTAAAAATTCTTCTCCTATTGCAATTTGCAAATCAAACAAACTTTAAATGGAGCTTTGAAGGCACGCGCTGATTAACAACTCGATACGATGAATTATTTTGCATATTTTAGCAACCGATCTTTGATGAACGCTTTAAATTTTTCAGCTTTTCGATAAATCACAAACGATACTATCTATAAAGGCTTTATGTCGGAATATCAATGCGCTTGTCATGTAATTCTTTTGCTGAGTGGTGTATTTTTGATTTCCTTAAATTGTATTCCCCTAAAGCGAACCTTTTCCGTCATTTTTCTAGGTTTAAACAGGAACCTGCGGTGTATCCACTGTAACTGTGAAACACTCTTGTTTTTGTGATCCGTGATCAGCGTGTCTCATGGGAAATTTGTGCCATATTGTACTTTATTTATGTCACCTGGCAGGAGTGTAGCCACATCGGGTCTCAGCCGCAAATTGGATGACATGCTGTTCTACACAATCAGCGAGGGAGAGGAGAGGATGCCAATTTCCCGCTTCATCTCTGTGAGTTTGGATGAAAACCGATGCATTCTTTTCACATGCAGACAAAATGGTATGTTAATGTCAAGGGCTTAATAAAGTTTCCAGCTTCATTCCTTCTTGGAATGCTGTCGCACAGGTTCTGAAGAATGCATAAGGGAATATTGGACCTTTCTTCAGAACGTGATGCAGTCCATTCATTGAGGGACAAGGGAGACTGAAATCTATTCTAGGCTTCCATGAAGGTTAAACAGTGTTTAGATCTGGTGATTGGGAGGCCGTGGAAGGTGTTTGACATTATCCAAATACTCTGGAAACTATCGTAGAATTTATTTAGCAGTATGTGGGTGCCTTATCGTTTTGGAATAGGGGAACATTATTAACAGGGTATGCTGAAAGAATTATGGATATAGTTATGGAGAAGTTCAGTAGGATGTTGAGTGTCCAAATTGGAAACGGCATAATTCTGTTGCATTGTATGCATATTATCAATATTGTATAGTCTATTAGAAACATTAAACAAAATTAAGAGGTCATGTGTTATTTGTTTAGTCAAAGATTAGAAGAAATGAGTGGAATTAATGTTACCATGACCTTTCTGGATAGACACATGAACAGTAAGATGTTATAGTCATAATGTCATATATTATAGCCATAATGATTTTGAAATTTAGGTGTATGTGTTGTAACAGCCTTTGCTCTCCAGATGCCCCTCCTGTTGTATTGTAGCTCCTCCCATGCCTCCCCCCTTAAAATAATCTGAACCCACCCCTGCCTTTCGCACAAGTGTTTTCCAAATGACAGCCCTGTCAGGGATTCCAGCTCTGAGCAGCTCACTGCCTGTGCTTTTTGTGGACACGGGGTCACAGCCATGGTGATTTGGTTCTCGGGTCATTTTTGAGATCATAGCTATCATTTTGAGTGTGTTTCTATCCTGTTGGTGAGCTATGACATTTTCACCCTTATTCCTCTCCACTAACAGTTTGTCCATGCTCGGTGTACACTGTCATGATTTTTGAGACCGCTCCCCTTGACACATTAGATAATTTTGCTCTCTTGACATTAGCAATTCAGGCCCTGACTCTGTGGCTTCCATGTAACCTCATATTGCTTTTAAAACTCAGATAACAAAGTGTGAGTTATCAGACCTCCATTGCAGCTCACACCTACTGCTAAGTTAACGTGTCTCACCAGTGTAGCAGCATTTTCAGTTATAATCCAGCTATATCAGAGTATTTTTTCATGTGGCCTTTCTGTTATTTTCTCTACCCCTTGTACAATCTCCCCTCACGCGCAGACCAAAATGATGGACGCAATTTTAGTTTTGCTAAAATATCCTATATGCTTAAATCCATAATCTAAGTTTATCGCGATTCGCCAGCTTTGCCGTATCACGATGCAAGGCCCTCTCGAGTCGTTCAGTCCCAACACTGTCAGCAGTGTTAATCAGCCATGCCTTATTAAGCACGTGAAACACAAAACGGCCTGACCATGTGACCGTCAGCCTCTTGGGAAGATTGGGTTCAGTGGTTGTGAAACTGTCCATGTCCACTGACAGCTTTTATTGGGGCATATCAAAGAACCATGTACATAAAAGTCCATCGCCATCCATCGCCGACCTTTCGCGGCGTGTGCTGGCCGGCTGGCGGGAGAAGGCTTCACCAGCGGCCTCGGTGCCCCCCCACCCTATCAGTTTGCCCGGGACAAGCCAGCCGGCCTCAGATCTATTAAAAGACACCACGTGCCATGGAATCTGTTTAGGTGGTGGCCCTGCCCTGCACGGTAGCTCCGTGTCTGTGTGCCTGGGCCTCTTGATTCACGGCTGTTACTGAGGTATGGGGACGGCAGATTTTTGGCTGCGGGCAACAACGTTTTTAATGGTCTGTCTATTATTAAATTACAGACAATGAAATGGAACCATTTGCAGTTTAACGCATACAAAAACAGAAATAACTATTTAAACGTGAACATAAATACATGGCATGTCGAATATAGATGAGCTGGAGATCATAATAGAGCTTATCCGAAACGTGGTGCGGTTCCCAAATCCCTGACAGATGTCCTGCGATTCGCATGCTGTCATCTCTGCCCGCGTCACATGTCCACCATCGTGTGCCCAATTCCACACGGCTGGCCTGTTGTTTTGCTCCAGCACGTCACCCACACAGTCTGTCTGAGATGTCACAGCTATGAGGCATTTTTCAAATTACACTCAAGATATGGAATGGTCTGTACTGGGAGTGGCCATCTTGGTTGCCCTATAGATGGAGGGCCGGCCCCTCCCTAGGGCTACCGGAATGGTTTTTCTTAAAGAGACACCATCCTTTGCCCTTTTTCTAAACCCTTTTCCAAGACCTTTTGGAGAAGTACGTTTGATAGAGTTTTTTCATTTATTGGTTGCATATGTTGAGACTGTTTGCCTGAAAATAAAATCCCAGAGCATATCAACAATATTTAAAAAAACTTAAACATTTGATTACAGAAATATCCTGTAATCATTCATGAAATCTTACGTATGATCAGCGAGATCAGTGATATCTTCTGGATATATTCATGCCATATGGGCTTTAAGCTTGTGGTCAGCATTTCACACAATCTTCACACAATTTGAGTAACTCGTCTTGGATTTTTATTGGGTAGTGTATCTTATTCTGGCATGGGTATGAGACTTCAGAAGAGTAGGTGTAGGACAAAATAGGGTGGAGCAGTAACAGAAATACAGAAATATAGGAGTGAACAGCAGTAAACATCAAACCTGACAATGGCGGTACTCAAGTTTCGCTTGCACATTTGGTAAGCTATCTCTTTTAGACCCAAGAGGATATGTTCGTGTACATGAAACAGGCAAAGCAGCAGACCAGGCTGGTAGTGGAGGAGAGTACCTTCTTCATCGCGTCTGACCTCATAATTTTTTAGGCACTGAAGAGCCACGGCCTGCTGACCTCTGACCCCCGTCTGCGGGACTGCATGAAGAACCTCCGGACTGCCGTGCAGGAGTCCATCAGTGATGTCATGATGGACCGGAAGCTCTTCCAGAAGTGAGAACCGTTCTTAAGAGATTGCATGTCATTCCCAGGTTCTCAGAGGGAAGGAGGGGCTATTTCTAGCACGACATTTAGGAGCCCCTCCCCGAGTAAAGGGTCAGTCGAGCCCCTGTTTTAGCGGGTTCGGAGTGTGGAGACGGAGACGGTGGGCCGAAGGTGCCTGACAGCGGAAGGCGCTGGGTGGATTGATAGCCGACAGCTGGTGTGGTTTTGATGGGAACCCACATGAGGCCTGAGAGTGGACCGAAGAGAAAGCTGTTGACCCAAACAGCACTGCAGCTGTACCACACTACTGTGGTTCTGTGTCTGTTATTTCAGGCAATAATTCAGAAAAGCACATATTTTTGGGCTGTGGGAGTAAACTGGAGGAAGTACAGAGAGAACATGCACACATTGAATCATGGTCAGTAATCGAACCCCTTAACCCTGGCAGTGTAAGGCTGTTGTGCTGCTTTGAGAAAGTAGGAAACTGACCATACACTGTCAGTCACTGCCTGCTTTAACCAATATTGGAGCCAGCAGGCACTGGGTTAAACCGTGATTGGCAGAGGACAGAAATCTTACCCACTCTGGCCTCCTTTGTAAATGTCACCCTGGAGAGCAGCCTAGATCTGTTCTGATGACAGTTTTTAATAATATGCACCCAACACTGGCCAGGGCAGCAGCACGATATTTCATCAGCGAGTCACGCGACTCCCTCCACGTCCAGTCATACCATCCTTATACCAGCACGGGGGACAAGAAATTCCCCCAGGAGCACAGTGTGAACTGCAGACAGCAATGACAGAGGGGGTGGACCTAAGCCTGTATATACATCAAGTCAAGTCACACTCCATTGTCATTTCAAAGTATGTAGACATATGATAAAACAAAATAGTGTTTGTCTGAGACTTTAAAAATGGATTTACACATATGGAAACTCAAAACAGACGAGACAATAATAAATAAACAAACAGATATGTTATACTAACAGTGCAGGTTTTGACTCAAGCTGTGCAGTCATTTTGAGCTATATACAGTGGATTTAAAAAAAACAGTAGTGCCCAATTATGTAAACAATGGTAATAATGGTAAATTATGGAAGCAGCATGGAACAGTTGAATACAAACAACAGTGTCAGCAGAGTGACAACAAATAAACAGAGAGTAAAGTGATTTATGCCAGCTGACTGTCCACAGGTGTCGTCATGCTGGCAGTGAACAATAGTAGAGGATGTAAGGAGATATGGGTCCATGGAACATCCAGTCATATTTAAATGGCATGCTTACAATGTGAGAAGGTCTCAGCAAGGACTGTGTCATCCCGAATGGACACACTGGAATCAATGGTTCACGGGTGGTCACTGCCAGATAGCTCGGAGAGTTTCAATGCAGCAGTGGCCATCCAAACCGGTGCATACTAGTTGGAACGAGGTTGAAACTGGCATTAGCGGGGCCACATGTTGTCAGTAGCGTTGCATCCAGTGAGATGTTGGATGAGTAGAACTTGCAACCAGGTGTGTTGAGTGGTTTTATTGTTTAAGCTTGTTTTGCTGAAGCTGAATTTTCTGTATCGCTACTACTTAATCAATATGCTATTTGTAATGTATAGCCCATGTCACATGCTGTGCAGCAGGTGGCAGGTGTCTGGCCAGGAGTATTGTATTGATTATGCCCACCTTTTCCTCATGTCGTTGGCTCTATAGATGTTTGATACTTTTTTCATCCCTTGTCCTCAGTGTGCCTGCCTGCCTAGATTCTGGCACTCATTCTCCTCAGCGTGACTGAGATTGTCGTCCTTGACGCCCACCCCTGCATCTGCTTTTGGTTTCTTTTTTTGTTTCATATCAAAGTATCTTATTTTGTTTGCCACTCTGTCCCGTTAATCCCCATTCCAACCCAAAACTGTAACCCCGAAGACCCCACGTAAATTTCCCATTTCGTGACGCTGTCGTTTTCCGACCTGTCGTCACGTCACAAGGATCTGTTCGCCTTCCTGCCCTGAGCGTTTCCTATAGCTGCATGCCGTATAAATAACGTGTAAATTACGTATAAATAACAGTGCCTTTGCCCCAGGTGTGTTGGTGGAAATATTGTCCTCCTGACTCAAGCCTTCCGGAGGAAATTCATCATCCCTGATTTTGAGGCCTTTGCTTCCAACATCAATAAAATCTACCACAAAGTCCAGAGGCAGGAGGAAGGTCAGGTGGGTATTTCTGCAAGCTCCCCCTCACGCCTGCCCGTTGCCGTGATGTTTTCGTCCTTGGTCGCTTTGACAGTTGCATCCCATGTGATACTTTGTATGCAGGTAGCTGACTACATCCCCCACCTATCCAAGTTTAGCCCCGACCTCTGGGGTGTGTCTCTGTGCACAGTGGACGGCCAGAGGTAAGTCATCTGTTGCCTTGTTCTCCCTTTACCTTGCCATTGATCGGTTCTGTCGTTTTGGTTTATATTTTAGCTGCTTTGCCACTATTTACCAGTTTCCAGACAGTTTGTCTTTCGAGGTTCTCTTCTTTAGAGGACAACAACAGGTTCGGAACTTTAACCACCATGAAACCTGATGCACTGCGTGTTTTGTTGATATTTCCATGTTAATAGATAGTTCTTAACTACAGCAGTCAGTCATGTTAATTTTTTTAATCCCCCCCACCAACCACAATGACATGGCAGGCACTCGGTGGGTGACACCAGGATGCCATTCTGCCTGCAGTCATGTGTGAAGCCTCTAGAGTATGCCATTGCCGTGCACGAGGCCGGCACGGAGCAGGTGCACCGCTACGTGGGCAAGGAACCCAGTGGTCTTAAGTTCAATAAGCTGTCCCTAGACGAGGAAGGTAAGTATATATCCCAGAATTCTCAGCACTGGGGTCTCGTTAGTAGCTCGGCGAACCCTTCAAGTGCTTCATGGGAAGGTCCGCGATGTTTGTTCACATGACTAAAGCTCAACCAAACTGGTGACAGACACGGGTGCTGCACATTTCCTGTCTGGTTAATTCTTGCATCTGCTAATAAATGATTGACTACTCCAGTAACATTGCTGCCACTGCCATTTGCAGCTGTCCCACTCATGTGATCTTGTTGCCTGTTGACCCACTTCTCGTGTTTGGTTTGGTATCTTATCGATTTCTTTTTCCCAAGTTGCGCTTGCTCCCCTGTCTGTTTTGACAAGCTGTTGCCCATCCCACAGAGAAACCCCACAACCCCATGGTCAACGCTGGCGCCATAGTCATCAACTCCCTTATTAAGGTAAAAGCTCATCCCATGGGGCTCACGCCCGGCTCTGATTGGCCGAACGCTTTTGTGCGTGCCTCGTACGGGCGCTCAGTTTGGTGCCTTCCTGTCCTCTGCTGTCGTGGTTGTGTAATTTCTGGAATTCAGGGGGCAAGCAGTGATACAACCCTCAAGCTAGCAAACAGGAGAGGCACCAGCTGTGGCGTAAACATTACGTATATATCTCCTCATCCATCTTACCCAGTATAAGGTTGTGGTGAGCTTGGAGCTTGTCCCATCAAGTTCAGGGTACAAGACTCTTTGGACATCATGCATACAAACAAGATTTTAAGTAGTGCCCCTGGGTAATATGCAGGCTAAACCACGCTTCTGTTTTTGTTTCCATTGTTATCTGAGTTTTTCATTAATAAACCACTCAGGCATAGGGTTGCACATAGTTAGCACTTTGACGTTCTGGTTTTGGCTGGCTGGTGTTGGCTCACGCAGATGCGCACATACACACCCAGACACACGGAACTATACACTTTCTTATGGGACACTCCACTGCTCAAGGTTTATGGACCTGCTGACTGGCTTCAGGCCATCCGCCTCTACGGACGAGCCTCTTTCGCTGTCGGATGAGCTGCTTTTCCTCCATCCCTTTTCCCCCCATTTTTCTGTCCTTTCCCGATCTGCTTTGGCAGCTGAACAAGGCGCGTCGCTCCTCATGCTGCATGCTCCCCTGAGACAGAGAGAACAGCAGGGGGTTGTAGGTGGGCGTTGCCTTGGCCCAGCCAATCACAGGCGTCTTTCCAGAGGGTGTGAGGTCTGAGGGCCACTTCAGCCAATTATAGCAGAGGAGTCTCAGAGTGGATGTATGTAGGGTGTGTTGATAGCATATCTCAAAAGGGAAAATGTGGTAAGTAGAGAGTGGGGGGCACGTGGTTGGGGGGTGTTACATAATGGGGAAAAATTCAGATGGAAATACAATATATCAAACAGCTCGATGACCAGCCCAACCCTCAAGTTTAAATAGAGATGCACCACAAAAGGGGAAATTCTGCTTTATATAAGAGGGGGGGCACAGGGCGGCAGGTGTTACTCACAGCCTGGGAGGCGTACTCCATATCCCTTCACGTAGAAATCCAGCCCCCCTCATTACAAACAATGCTTAATGTCTCCGTGTGCGGATAACCTTGCCTGTCTGGTTTCAGACTATAAATTGTTAGGAGTTTACAGCTTGGCTGCAACTTTGAGCCTGGCGCTGAAACTGTGTCTGGGCATTAGCGGGTTTTCCCGCTAATGCTCACATTAGCAGATGGCCGGTTTGGTCGCAGCAGGCTGGACCTTCTCCCACCTGCACTGCGATGTGATTGGACATTGCCCCCCTGTGGCAGCTTGGAGCATAGCACGGCTTTGTGTAGACTTTGTTGCCGTGGTGCTCTCCTTTGCTGAAAAGGGTATTTACATGAGACCACCTTCCATGTTTTGGTGCTAATTAAATCCCCCCCCCCTCCTTTTCTTTAAGCCTGGTGCAAACAAGGCAGCGAAGTTTGACTACGTGAGTATCAAGCTTTCTTTAGTCTGCATTTTTGCTCTTCCTACAAACTCTGCACCCTTTTTTATATAGCAGCATGACCCTGGAT
>JAODUD010000127.1:2835377-2853818 GCA_026784285.1 Stomatorhinus walkeri
AATCCTTTTGTTTATACTTCCTAAGTTGAAGGTTGGAGACCTGGGTAGCTGCACAACGGTTGTTACACTAATAGACCGTCCGACACAGTGATGTGATGGTCTTCCATACCATAACATTTCCGCCTTTGCTGTAGTAAGTCCAAGCCCTTGATGTGCTGACTTATTCTCTGTGTCCCCCTGAACCCCGGAGCCTCCGGCTCCCCCCGCAATGTGCTGATGTCTCCCCGTTTAAGTTCTGCTGATGAACTAATGTCCCGAACAGCAGCGGGAACAGCTCAGCAGAGAGCGCTAATGGCGTGTAAAGAGTAATTCCCGCCAATGATTTGCCGTGGGTCCCCGAGCGCCATGGTACTTAAAAGCGCGGCACCTACAGGAAAGTGGACTCGATTCCCTGCAGACTTTACCTTCCACAAGGCACCACTACAACCGAAGATGGGAGAGAGAATCCACATCGCACCAGAATAACAATCTTCTCATTTGGCTTGGTTCCGATTGCAGATTAAAGACGGTTTGCTTTCCTTACAGGTGGTGCATCAGTCAATCTATATTTCACATCTATGCCCGAGATGCCAGTGTCCCAGTTTTAGTGTGGGGTCGACACCTTTTAGCGGATGCCTGCAGTTCTGCAACAGTCATGCAGCCTGGGCTTTAAATCCATAACTGCCGACGTGTTTTTTTTTGTTCCCCTTAGGTTGCAGATAGTTTAGCATGAGCTAAACACAGTCATTTGCCTCTCGCAAGCCGGCGTCGGCTTAATGATGCACCCTGAACCTCTAGTCTCTGTCTTCCAGAAACAGTCGCTATGCTGAAATCGTAATTTACTCCTCGATGGATGTGACTCTTGAATGCCTGCGGTGCGTCTGTGCACCTTCACGCATGCACCAGCTTCCATTTCTCTGATCTGAGTCTCCTTGGATTTTTTATACGTGGCGGATGTGTCAACTGAGGGAAGTGAGGGGTCAGCGGGTTTTTTCTCTGATTGGATGGTGGCTCTGATTGGGTAGAGGAGGTGTAATTCCACCTTTGCTTCCCTACCTGCTACCCTGAGCCAATTAGAGGGCAAGTGGCACATGGACGGCGGATGGAGAATGGGGCACATTCTGATGCTTCTGCTCTTTACTCTGTGAGCTGATTGCATTCAACGAGCGAGGCTGTTTATTCCGGAGACAATACGCATCGCTCTTTAGTGCCGACAGATCCACAGGTGACTCTGAGAGCATTATGGGGGTTTTGGAGGGGGTGTGGGGGGCTGGCTAGCAACCCACCTGTGGCCCTTCATGGTTATTGGAGCTCCACCATGGAGGACAATTCCAGCAGGTGGGGAAGCCTGCATAGGGAACCCGTCTCTAGTGTGTCATTATGTGAACCTCCCAAGAACTTCCCACCGCTTACCAACTCCTGAGTAATCCTCCCCCACACTGTGATTAAAGCAATTCTCACAAATGTCAGACATTGTTACCTGTATGAGCAGCTGAGAAATCGTGTGTCTGGCCAGAAGACAGCAGCTAAAAGTGTCATACCCAAGAGGTTCAGGAGAACTTTGACTCCGAGCTGTGCTGACATTACTTCAAACTACCATAAGTGGAATACCGTGTTCTGTTAAGGCCATGAATCTCAACCTGGCCTCCAAAACCTGTCCACATTTTAGTTGCATTCCACCACTATTACTATTACATCACAGCTACTTATAAACTACCCTTGTTGACTTGGCTAAGGCAGGTAGACTAGAATGAAGATGGACTGGCAGGTGTTAACCTGGGGTCTTGGCTGGGAACTGCTGTGCAAAAAGCCAGATGATGAATGTGTCTTGTATTTTATTCACTGTGTCTTTAAGCGCACACGATCAGGAAGATTTTTCAAAGTAATTTGTAATGGAAACCTGCAATTAAGATAAGCGTGTGATAAAGTCTGAAAATTATGATGTGGTCTATCTGGAAGACTCTGCAGTTAATGCTGTCATAAAATTTCTGTTTGGACGTGTAGATCTGTGAGACGTGAACGTTAAGCGTTGTTAGCTTAATTTGACATTATCTGTATTTGTCACACCAGGTCTGGTGATTTTTGACTGCAGCAAGTGCTGCAGCCGTTTTAGGATTGACAAGCACTTTAGTAACGTTCATATTGGCTGTGGAAAGGAAGCAGCAGGATGTAGGGAGACACCACCCGTTTTTAGTGGAATAACATGTGATTTTTGCTTGTGTCTTGGGGAAAGTGTCCTGGGAAAAAAATGCTATTGGATTTAGTGGATTACAAGAGGATTACAAGATTCAGAGCGGCCTGGTTGTTCAGATGCTGTGCCTTCCTAGGGTGTTTCACCTTTCATCTCTGCCAGGTGCCCTTTATTCCAGAATCTTCCCCCTTCTGTTTGCTTTGCTGCCATATCAAGAAGGGCGGTATTTCTAGAGGGGACCCGTCAACATGAGAATGAAGGCAGGGATTTTTGAGGTCTACAACGAGGTTAGGATCTCCTCAGCCAAAGCACTGATCTCTGAAAGTCCCAACGTGAAAATGACTCTGTGTCTGTAAACATGAAGGTTATCCCCGTCTTTCTTTCTCTACCTCCCTCTCTGGAACCTTTCCACCTAGCTTCCATGTCGCTGACCCCAGATAGCTGTTAATCACGCACATTGGAACCAGTCATACCCAAAAACGGATCACGGCCAGAGGTGGAAATTTCAGGTCAAGAAAGTTCAAATCCAGACCGTGATTTAGTTTCAACCAACCAGTTGTGCATAAAGAGTCACAGTTACAGAGTACTCCACTGGTTGGTTGAAACAAAATCCTGGTCTGGATTCGTACTTTGTGGACCTGAAATTTCCACCTCTGATCATGGCACGGTGAAAAAAATTAGCCGTGATGAATGCGTGACTTGGCACAAGCAATCGGAATGACTGCTTGCAGCAGCTCATGAAAACAATTCAATAAATAACGGCGGGAGATAGAAGACAGATGATTGAGTTTCATGACCTTCCATTTAATTAGACAGGCTGACTCTATACTATATTTAGTCGTTTACAGGAGCGGAGCGAGAGCTAAGAAACTGCACCATTGCTACTTGTTTCATTACCAAGGCCTTTCAGTCGGCAGCCTGTTCAAATGAACACAGAGAGATGCTCCAGGTCCACAAGCCTTATGTTCAAAGATTTACAGGAGCGCTGTAATGCACAGGCTTTCCAGGGGCCTCCGCTAATAAGGGGCCACCACTAACCTTGGTTAATTTTAACCCCCCCTCCATCTGGTCACCAACTTTTACCTTTGACACCCCTACCACCCATGGTCGACACCTTTTATCGTTGCCACTTCCTCACCCCCCATCAGTGAAAATAGTAGGGTGGCCCCTGACAATTGAAATAGCCCGGGAGCTTCTGACCGCGTTAACATGCCTCAGGAGATGTTGACTGTGGTGTTTGGCCAAACTGACAACGAGACAGTGGGCTAATTTTCACAGAGCGCCATGGTTTGATGATCGTACCACATTGTGCGAGTTATTCGACGAAAGCAGAAAAATGATATTAGATTGTTCTAAAGGGCTGATATTGTCTTTGTTGAGCAGCCTTTCAGACCGTTTTCCTCATTTATGAGGCCGCAAGCACTCTCCTCCAAGTCGGTGTGACACACCAGAGATATTATTTGAAAGTGTAGCGTTTGTTTAGCAACAGTTACGTGTTGAAATGTAGGTGGGCGGCACCGTGCTTCAGCAGGCAGCGATGTCAACTCACACCTCCGTGGACGGTTTGCACCCGACCTCGGCTCCGCGTGTGCACGTTCTCTTGGGTCTCTTCTTGCAATCTCACCGTCCTGGTCTGCCGGTGACCCCAAGCCGCCCTCAGCGTGTAGGATGTGTGTCTGCGATTGCCCTGAAACACACCGCCGTCCCATCCAGGATGTACCTTGGCGTACACCCACGCTTCCTGGTTCAAACCGCGCATGATTGCAAATCTAACCAGATAAGCAATTATTAATGATGGAAGAAGAAGTAAAATGTAGCAAGATTATATTATTTTATATTGGATATATTTTTCATGTCATTTTAACCGAGTACTGATGATTGCGGTACCCGGGCTAAATTTAATTTCCAGTATATTTTTTCCCCAATAGGTACATGCATATTGGCATATAGATTTGCATGCATCTCACACAAAGTACACACACCTGGCCTTATAAATCTTATAAGCAGTAAGCAGGACTCTATTTGAGGCAATATCACCCATCCCAAGAATTCCTAGCTGTATGTCAGTTATCAGTTTGGGTAATCGTTGTCACGGGTGCAGCTAGACATTGTAACTCCATGAAAGTTTAACATACTGGACCACTCCCCTCAGACCAATGCAATTATGTTTGAAGTCGCTTAGGGCCCCTTTTACTCAGGGGTTCTTGTAATCATCTGAACCCCCTTGTTTATGATGCTACTGATTGATACTTTCATCCTAAACAACCTACATTTGAAAGCAGTGTCAGACAGTCCGTGGACCGACTGTGAGTTGAGGGCTTTGCTGAAGGGTCCAATGGTGGGACCGCTCTGCTGACTTTGAGCCGGCAACCTTCTGATCACAGGCAGTGACCCAACCTGCGGAGACGCAGACCGCCCCCACTACCGTGCACCCGGAAGCCCGGTTCCACATTGATATCTCTGTTTAAACCGCGTAGTTCTTGCACTTATAAGCTCTATTTAATAAAAAATATTACCCAAGGGTACTTCTTGAGCTATAGGTGGTACAGTCACTGCATACTTTCAGGGTTGGGGGGGTTCAGATCCACCGTCTGCTGTGTGTGTGTGGAGTTTGCATGCTCTCCCAGTGTCACACAGGCTAAGTGGAATTTCAGGATTGTATGATTGTGTGTTTATATGTTCCCTGTCTAGGGAGTACTCCAGGCTAGTGCCCTGGGTTACCTGGGATAGGCTTTAGGCTCCCCTGTGACCAGGAATAGTGTTATGAAGATGGACTGATCTACCTATGAGACTGACTGGTAATAGATCTGTTTTTTGCCTAGGTAGACTGTAATGGGTTTGGTTTTTAAAAGCATGGGATTCATGCATAAATTACACACTGTAAAATAAACACAGCTATGCCTGTTTGTCTATCAAACTTGCCTAAATGTCGCATTTGGTTACTCACCTGGGATGTGTAAAGGAAGCCAGGCGATAAGCTCGAGCTTAGTTGCACATCGCCTGTGACGTCACGGTGTTCGCGACGTTGAACAGCGCGAGGGGCATTTGCTCAGAAACCTCCTTCTCTTCGAGGGACAACTAGTCGGCTGTCTCCCTTGGGTCTCGCCATCCCACAGTGTGTGGCAGAGGGTTCCAGCATTTGTGTTGATCCGTACAACTCCCACCAGTGTACATCAATCAATTCGCTATTACCCCCAGTGCTCTCAGACAACGATCAATTAGGCTCCAGTTGCTGAATAATGAATGCCCTGCTAATGAAAAAGCCTGGTCTTCCGGAGTAATGAGAGCTGTCATCTCCACTCATCCCTCTGCTCACGCTTCTCTGGATGGGTACTCTTGCCCACTTGGTACAAGTAGGATTGATCTAAGCATTTATAGTTTGCTTTGCTCCCATGATTGCTACAAATGTTACTCGTTTTCACTCAGGTATGTAGCTTAGTGTGGGCAAGAATTCTTCAGGACTGCTAAGAGGTCCCAGCGAGAAGCTTCACTTTTGATGAAGATGTAACCACTGTGTGGTTTTCCTCCCTTCAGAAAGCCGCGTCGGGCATGGATGGCAAGCGATGCTGTCTTATATTTATTTAGTTTCGGTTTCCGTCATTCTCACTGCTGCTCACGTTCCCTCCACAATAGCACAAGTTTCTTGTCATGCCACTGTCTATTCCTGTGAAAGAAATATCAAAATAAAACTGGCGAGCGGCATGACAACAAAAGCAACACTGGAATCCAGGTATTTCACCTCCAGTGGAGAGCGGGAAATAACCCAGGCTACTGGTGCAAAGGGACATTTTCAGGGAAACTGGCCATCGTTATTTCGCGAGCGGCTATTTAAAGGCTTCAGGACATCACAGGTTTGTGGCTTTTAGGATCCTACCTCCATTCGGTTCTTGCTTGTGTCCCTACAAAGTTTGAGGACTCAACTACTTGTCTTGGTGAGCCATTATGATCCCTCTAGCTATCTCCAAGCCAAAGACCCACCAAGCAGGTCCCACACAACTCGATCTGGAAATGCATAACTACTGAAAAAAAATAACTGATTGTGTTTCTATTGCTTTCTCCTATCAAAAAAGCGCGTTCAGTTATTTATCTTGTTCAACCATGTTGTAGGACACAGGTTATTGATGAACATCAGCCATATTGTGACTTCATCACAGATCGGTTCTCCGGGTGATCAATGATTTTGCCAATTATTGTAACGGATGATTAGCTGGCTTTGGATCTTTGATACTGTCAGGATATTTGGACAAAAAACAGGGCTGCCTTGTTCCGAATGGCACACAGTCTTCAGTAATGGCAGTGAGTCAGGTCCTTGGTTTAATGTTTCATAGAAAATGTCTAGTATTCCCCTTTTGGGAATTCCGGATGGGACCACCTACAGTTAAGCAGCACAGCTGATAGGGAGCATGATGTCATCTCTGGCCTGTTCCTCAACGGGGTCCTGTGAAAACATCCCATTGCGTTTTTAAATTTCTGACATTTTCAGTTAAATCCCAAAAGATGAAAATGGGGAAAGACAGGAGGAGGAGGTGATGGGAACAGTGAGCACTGACATGATGTTTGTGTTACACTCACAGAATGAAGAGGTGAAATCCAAATAAAAAGATCTAAGACACACTGCTATTCTCTGTTACCTTGTCCCATATGATCTCATTTATCTGTTTGTTTTTTGTGCAAAGTCGTGAGGTGCAAATTGACATGATCTTGACAGATTGGTCTCTAAGTAATGGATTATAAACACCAGGGATCACTGGAGACGGCTTACAAATCTGTCCGATGGGGCGGAAAAGATATTTCTAGCAGAGATAAATGTAAAGGTACTGTATGGTGCAAAAGTCTTATTCAGTCAAGAAAAATAATGTTTAAATGATCTTCATGTCTGTGTATATTATGTCTTTGTGTGTGGTATTATGTATGTGGAAATTGTGTCAGCTTAGCCATTTCAAAACCTCTCCTATATTCACCCCAGGATTTGCAGCAACCATCCAGTACACCCATGTGTTTTTTGACTCAACCACTAGCTAACCATGTTTGGCAAATAAATACCTCAAGAAATTATTTAAGTTGATTAATTAAGTGAGCTGGTGTAGAAATTTAACAAATACATGGAATTGGCTGGGGGTGTCCCTGAGGAGAGGATTGGGAACTGAAGCGGTGTTCATCTAGCTATCCAACGAGATATCAGTAACTTTTTTGGAAACAGAATATATCCGCTTGTTTTTATTATATTACTGTTAATATTCATATTTTATAATGTTAAATTGTTTTTTTTTTCTGAGCAAATATACACTTACTACCCAGATAAATCGCTTTAAATTTTTTCTTTGACTGCCTAAGACACAGTACCTGCTTTTTGTCTTTTATCTTTTATTTATGCGATTCATCCATGATGTCCATCTTCTCTTTAAATGCTGATAGCTTTTAGGTTTTCGCTTTTTAGATTGCATGTAAATTACTGCAATAACTCATTCAAATGTATTAAGGTATTTTTAAAATCTCAGAATAAAATATTACCCAAATTAGTCAGTGTAGGGTTAGAGGGAACGGGTGAGTGTACATCTGAAAGCAGGGGATGCTCTATATGGGATGCTAGTATGTCAGAGGCAGTATGTCGGCGCCAAGGGCAATGCAGTGACGTCAGCTTACCTAACGTGATTTTTTTGTACTTCACGAGAAAATTATAATGTGTGGAGACACCTGTGTAAGACACAGGGAACTATGTGAACTTCACACATCCAGCGCTGTTTGAACCCTCAAGAGTGAAAAGAGAATTACCTTCTAGCATGTCACCAGAAAAACATAAAATACATCATTATGAAATATGGTTGGCAATTACTACAGTGATAATTATGCTTTTTTTGCGAATGTAAATAGTACCAAACAATAAAAACTAAAGACCTAGTTAATACTGCAGATAATAATAATCATGCTTGTGCATTTGTTTACTGCTTTACCCCATTGCACGGGGGATTGTTGGCAATTTTTCTTGTCTGAAGGGCACAGCAGTGATTCTCCTTCAGAGATTTAACAGTGCCAAGATCCTCAACATCTGTTGCAGAAGCAGACAGAAAGACAACAACAGAAAACTGCTGCAGAAATGACAAATAATAATGACAAATAATCATTGAGAAATTCACACCTTCTGTATATATGACAAGGGCATGAAATGCATTCTGACTACATTCATTGACTAAATTTCCTTGTATGTGTATTAAAGGGAAAGATTTCATTTAAAGGGGAAAATGAGAGTGACATACAGTAGCCTTACAAATAAAGTAACGGAGTATAATGCCAATGTAAATGTGTGCACTTCATCAGTGTGTGGTGATTTATAAATGACATCATAATCAATGTCTGCTCCCGTGGTAACGCTGATGTCAGCTTTTACGGGATGATGCTGAGGCAAGTCATGTGGGGGAAATTGTGCATTTGAGTAAAAGACTAATTTAATTTATTGGACATTAACCTGGAACAGGAAAGCAACAGCAGCGTTCTACAAAACATAATTACATTTAAAATAATTAATAAAAATTTTAAACTAAGCTAAGTAAATGTATATAAAATATAGAAAACTTTAAGTAAATGTATAGAAAATATATGGGTGATGTTTGGTGATGATTAAATCAGAGTGATTTTCTGACCCAAGGAATAAGTATTATTAAGATGGTAAGATAAAGGAATAATTGGGATTGTTTGTTGATTGAATTTATTCATCAGTAAATTCAAACAATTTTTAGGTATTTTATTTCATATTATCATTTATGATGATGACATTATACCTTGTCAGTTAGTTACAGAGCTAACAATCAAAGATGACATAATTTCTTACAATAGCTAGCAAACAGTTAGCAAGTTGGGTGTCAAGCTATATAGCATCTGTGTTCAAAACACGGCTGGCGTCATTCATGAGGTACAATAAAATATATCCCATTTACAGCACTCAATTCCGTTTTTTTGGCCGACATCTGCTGTTGTGTCCATCAAAAAAAGGTTTCACACAGGTTCCTAAAATTATTTTATTTTGTGTGTTCAACAGATTCATTATGTGGGAACACTTGGTTCAGCCTAGTCTCCACTGGTGTGATCTAAAACCATGTGAGAACACAATCTGGATGAGAAGAGGAAAAGTAATTTGGTTAAAATGCATTAGGAAAAAAGTCTGTTTACGATATGTTAGTTCAGTACTAAGGCAGGGAAAATCTACTAAATTGTATTTGCCCTCATTGTCTGTTAGCCAGATCAAGAGAACATATGATGAGCATTATATCATGTGTGTTGGCCCCATCTCTCACTGGATTTTCTTTGTTTATGATGAAATCATATACATTAGGTCTGCATCAGTTTTGCTTTATCTAACCCCTATTAATTTTAGGAACACAGCAAATTCTAATTATAAATCACCAGACACTACACTAGTCTTTAACTGGTCGGTTGGTAACTCACTGCCAGTGTGCAGAATTTTTTACAGTTTTTTTAAATAGTCGGATGTTAAACTGTCCTGTGCACTAGACATTAACATGAATTATTTCAGACTGTGAGAATGATTGAACGGAGAAGCAGGCGATAAAGTCCATCTAGGCCAGGGCTCTTCAAATCTGGACCTTGATTCCAAATCCAGGCCTTGTTCTTAGTTCTCCCAGGTAGTCAGTTTAATAATTACTGATTCTGATTGGTCAGAGGCTTCACACCTGACTGACAGGTAAAGGAAGGCCGGAAAACCAGCAATGCTCAGACCTCGAGGACCTTGATTTGAATAACCCTGATCTAGGCCATCAACATTATCTGCAACGAAGTCTCTTTGCAGCAGTTCATTGGGGAAGCAACTGTCTTTTGAACAAAGCGGCGAGTATATGTAGCTGAGAAGCCTCATATTCAAGCCTTAAAAAGCTCTTATTTTTTATAAAATTCATTTTAATGCTGACTAATTACAAGAACCTGCGACAAGCAGCACATAACGAACTTGGTGTTTGCAAACTGACATCACCGTCACTGTTTTCCCAACAGTAGGCACAGTTGACTCATAAGTTTACAGTGCTTTCGGCTTATTCATGTACGCGTCCCTTTATTTACTTGGCAATAGAAATTTGGTGAGATTCCGAGTTCTATTTACATTCCGTGTAAACTCGCCGAAGTCTCCACTGCCACTATGGACTTGATTCATCGCTATTCCGTAGCCGCAGTCCTATGCGCCGGCCGCGGATTAAATTGACGTTTTCTCATGGGCTGCCATTCGACTCAGATTAGTCGTTTCGCCAGGAGTGGCGTGAAAAAAAATTCAATTAAATGCTACCTTATGCCATGTTGTCTTATTTGATTCAGGAAGCAGCCACAAGGAGCGGAGATTAGTTCAGATGTTTAGTAATTGCGGCTATTGTCAAGTGAAGGAATGGAGCCAAATTCCGTCATAGGCAGGGATAATTTATGTAACAAATGTCAGATTTATAAAGTTCTGCTGCTTCTTGCTTATTTTGTTTTATCATTTCAATATGTTTGTTGTATATCCAGAGCCTCATTACATTCATATTCCTATGTGTATTGACATTCATAATGCACATATATGTGCAAATAATTTCACGTGTGCCCACACACTGTCAAATATCAGATTTTAGTAGTATTTATTAGTTTTCAGAAGTATTTGAGGTCTGTTTTAATAATCCTATGTTCCATTCAAGACCATTTTAGAACAGATACTCTCCTAATTAGAACCTGACTTGGTTGCCATAGTACTTTGGTTGCCATGGTGTTTTGGTAAGTAGATATGAAATAGGCACAAGAAATTTTATTAAATATCAGAGAAAGATATGCAATACACATATGAGATACCCCAATGCATGGATTAGATATCCCAGTGCACGTATGAGATATCCCAGTGCACGCATGAGTTATCCCAGTGCACATATGAGATATCCCAGTGCACGTATGAGATATCCCAGTGCACATATGAGATATCCCAGTCCACATATGAGATATCCCAGTGCACGTATGAGATATCCCAGTCCACATATGAGATATCCCAGTGCACGTATAAGATGTCCCAGTCCATGTATGAGATATCCCAGTGCACATATGAGATATCCCAGTGCTAAAAATTGTCAGGTCATAAAAAACACGAGAGGAACGTGTCATTTAGTCCTCACCCCAGTCCTTTAACATCAGCAATGGGGGGTGTAATCACAGCTAATTGGCTTTTTCATAACTGCAGGATGTTACACTTTCTGAAGTTCCTGAAAATTCTTTTAAATTTGTAGAACAAAAGGAGAGTAAGACCTGCTCACTGAGGAGATTAAAGCTACTTTTGAAAAGGCACCTTTTATTTTGTAGACAGCCTTTTCTGAATACCAAATGACTTCTCTGATGAGTAATCTCACCTGATGAAAAATTACAAATGAGGTGATTTTAAATTTGTAGAGATGCTACTCATCAGCTTTGAATAAACCGTGTCTGCAGACGTTAGGTCATCGATCTTACTGAAATCAAAATGGAAGGGAGGACGTTAGGACGGCATGTTAGTCATGCAGAAATGCTTTCCAGCAAGCTAAAGAACCTCGGTTAGCCTCCGCAGCCTTCTTTCGGAACTCGTTCTTCTTCACTGCCCAAATTGAAGTCAGCAGCCATCGCAGATAATCTTTTGCATTACTGGCAAAGTTAATTATTTCCGCGCAATGCCGCAAGTACTGAACTTCTTTCTGGGGGGGGCGACTGCTGATGGCAGAGGGTAAATTGCGAGGGCAAATTTTCGGGGCGGTGGGAAATGGTTTAAGGCACAATTCACAGCTTTTATATGAATGAAAAGTGAAAGTGAGGCTGCCGCTCGCGGGATCTCAGCATAATGCCTTCATCCTTAGCATTATAATCCATGAATGTTGAACTCTAAGATATGCAGGAGTGCTTCTCTATCCTGTTTCGGTTGTTTCACCCCCATATTCATCTCTGTTAGCCTTTACATGCCGGCCATTTTTAAACCGAACTGGGTTTTTAAAAAGCCAAGTGAAAGACACGCTGTAGCGCACACACCAGTGCGATGTGTGCTTATTTAACCCAGCATATGAACCGCAGTATTGGTGCAGTTCTTGTTTGACTGAGTATAGGCGACTTACTCTTACCTGACCAATTAAGAGAGCATGTATACACACCTTCTTCAGTTCATTTGTATTATACCCTGAAGAAAGCAGGAGCCGTTACACATGGGCATTTTCATCGGTCCAGTTAGGACGAGTCATTACAATAAAGACAGTTTACTTTAAGGAATGCCTTTCTTTGGAGAGTTTTTCTCTTATGCTTCACGAAATCCATTCCCTTGACATCAGCGAGCGCCTGATTCAACCAACATTTATACTTGTCAATATAGCGCACGCCTACAACTACTCTTCTAAAACAATGTGAACCACAAAATCAAGCTTCTGTTGTGGACAAATCTAAACCTGTCAAGTCTGGAGAAAACACCGCTAAAACAAAGGACAGTAATTCTGCTTTTTAAAGCCCAAACCAGCAGCTGGTCCAGTGAGTTGATGGTTTCATCTGATAGATAAGAAATGACTGAAATTTACTGGAGCAATATGCGTCTGTGAAAGGCGTTTCCCCTAAGCATGAAGAATATTTATTTATTTAAATTTCAGTTGGTGGTGTTATTGTGTATTATGTCATTTGTGTTTCATCTCTGCGTCGCAGGTAGGAAAGCAAAGTGGAAAGGCTACGAATGACTTTGATATATACTTTGCATTCATGGGTGTGTTTTTATATGGAGAGTCAGCAGGCGGGAAGCTGTAAATACAGGTGCAGGTTTTCTTTTTCATCTCCCTTTCCCCAGGACATATGCTTAAAAAAATGTCTAACTGGTAAGCTGACAGTACCCACAAAGTATGTGGTAATTTCAGTTATCACCCATCTCATCTTCCTACAGCTTCTCCTGGGGCCTGTATCTCCAAGTGAGATTTGTTGGTTAGCCTGATAATTTGTCAGCTTTAAAGTGTCCAAATTGAAATGGACTTTATCTTTATTTTTGTACCAACTACCTTAAATACGATAAATAAGTAATAAATAAGTTATCTTGCTAACAGAAAAAAATCAGCATACCTGCCTTCATACTTCACACACACTCATGCACACACACACACACACACACACACACACACACACACACACACACACTGAATGGACACTTTATTAGGTACACATTGCTAGTATTGGATTGGTCCCCCTGCAAACTGTGATTCACTGCTGGTTCAGGAGCGCTGTCATTACAGCATATCTTGGATGGTAACGCTTTGTCTACAGAACTGCCTTAATTCAACAAGATGCAAAGATTCATCAAGGTGCTTGAAACATTTCTTAGAGACTTTGGTCCATGTTGACATGATAGCATCACACAGTTGCTGCAGATTTGTCAGCGGCACCTTCATGATGTGAATCTCTGGCTGCACCACATCCCACAGGTGCTTTGTTGCATTGAGATATGGTGACTACGGAGGCATGTGAGTAATGTGAATGTACTGTCATGTTGATGAAGCCAGACTGAGATGATTTGAGCTTTGGGATGTCGTGTGTTATCCTGCTGGAAATAGTCATTAGAAGCTGGGTACACTGCTGTCATTAACGGATGGTCATGGTCAGCAGTACTCAGGTAGGCTGGGGCATTTAAATGATGCTCAATTGGTACTAAGGGGCTCAAATTGTCCCATGAAATATCCCCCACCTTATTACACCAGCCTATATGTAGACACACATACACAGCTCAATGTATCTGGCCTGTGCTATGTTTCTTAAAGGGGATGTGCTATGTTTCTTAAAGGGGATGTTTTTTTCCGTAGCCATACTCATGTTGATGACCTTTGCTTTGCTTTTGTCCGCCACATAAATGTACAAGCACACTTTAAATGTCATCAAAAACACACATACATAGATCTTTGTGGGGACAGTACATTCAGTTCTATGGGAAAAACCCTAACGCCAGGAATGACGACCATAACCCCTACCCAGCCCTAACCTTAACCATATGTAACTAAACAAATACAAGACTTTCGATATTTACCGTTTTTTATTGCAGTCACAGTTTTTTAATAAACTGAGACCCGAAAATATCCACAAAGTCAAAATAGCAGGTTTTTATCAGACTGTGGAGACATTTGGTACTGTACTATATACATGACCCACACACACATTCACACACACAAGCAAACGCACATCTAAACCAAAGACTTTGATCAGCCTTTCATATCTGTGCACATGAAACGTCAGAGGCAGCGTTCCCAGGATGTGGCAGGGATGCAAATCTTGTTGACGTTGCTACCGTCAGGCGGAATTTTAATACCAAAAGCCCCGGGAGTCACCAAATGTACAACACAGCTGTGGCATTTATGTCTAATTGACCTGGTGACAGTGAAGGAAAGATTATTGCGAGGCTAATCTATTTACGGCTCTTTTTTTCTTTCAGATTAGAGGGTTGAACATGAAGCACAGGCATGTTCCTTCACCTGGAGGGGGGCGTGGTTAGAAGTGCCCAGTTAATTTTTTAATTATGTGTGTTTTGATATGACAGCATAGCTGTGGCTTGAGCCTGAGCCTGGAGTTTGCCCGCTTTCGCTCGCCACGTTTCCTGGAGTCTGCGTGAGGGGGTCTCAGGGTTCAGGGCGCGTTCCTGTCCTGTGTCCGCTGTGCCTAGTTTGTTAACCAAAACACAGGCATCAGCTTTCATCAAAAGGCAAGTTCAGATTTTATTTTTCCGCGTGAGAGTTGCTAGTCTAGGCTTGAGCAGTATTAAAGTAACATGGCATATCGAGGCATTTTCAAATACCAAATCCTTACAACAAAATTAATCGGGATCCCCCCCACGCCCCCCAGGTGAATTTTATCACGTGGATTTTAAAATGCCGGAACAGTGTTGCTTTTGAAAATGCCATATACCGCAGCTTAATGTCAGGACAGTATATATTATCTGGACATTAAAAATGAGATATGCAGATACTGCTGCACCTCCTACAGCTATTCTTCTTCAGCTCTTTCTTGGTTGACCTCTGCTCTGTGAAAGGTACAGTACTGGTGCCACCTCCAGCAAACATCTAGTCAATTTCCCCGCACGTGCAGACGACGACGTGCATGATCTCTGCTGGAAAAAAAAACGAATGAAATCTTTTATAACTGCTTCTCGTTATGAACTAATGGAACTGATTTACATTAAAAGTCTGCTTAACACAAATTTTCATTATTCTTGTTATTTATTGGGCCAAGAAAACATCTTCTATGTGTATGTCTATAAAGAGCTACATGAATTGCATTGGCTAGGCAACTTTATTTACATAACACATTTGATACGGAGGGTAAATTCAAAGTAGAAAACTCACTCACTAAGTAGTGGGACATGGCGTCATGTTGTATAATGTTGACAGTGCAGATCATTGACATTAGGTCTGACAATATGAGTAATTTATTGTTGCAAAGCCTATTCCACACATGCGAAATGAAATCAAATCTTACCCTATTATTATCCTAGTGTTTATTTCACAGATAAAGCTAGTTACCCCTGCCTCCTAAGAGAAAAAGGAAGAAGAATGATGGGCTGTGCTTTCGAACAGCTCTTGTAAAGGGATGGAGTCATAAGATCCCAGACTCCCTTCATTCAGCCATGATTCCCATTGCTACTGTCTGCACCTGTTCCAGCGTAAACCCCTTTGCTGACAAAATGTACGTCGTCGCACTCTGTGCGTGACCAAAAGTGCACACAGAAAGGTGAAGTATGAATTGGCCTTAACACTAAGTGGAAAGCCTTTACTTCTAAGCAAAGCGAAAAGGAATTAAGTTCCTGAGAGTGGAAACCGCCTCACGGTGAGCTGCCTCCCACAAGCCAGCACAGCCCCCCCAATTTGCAGATCAGTCGACACCACTGGAGGGCCATCTTCACCTTCTGTGTGTCTGATCCAAGCTTACCATGGTGCTTATTACTGCCCAGTGAGACCTTCATACCCAGAATGCCATGGTGTGGATTGTGACATCTCTGTTTACTAAAGATGGTGCTGGGAAGTGCGAGGTAAACCTGTGTAGGGTGAGTAGCTTTTAGGGTGCGTGTGCGTTGATGAGGATATGGAAACGTGTAATTTGTCCGTGGGTGGTCGTGTTTGACTCACTGAAAACAGAAGGAGAGAAGGAGAGGAACGGTCATTCATGACAGCAGCGGTCAGGTGGTGGGGAGATGTAGGCTCTACCTGCTTTGGCAATTAGAGGGCTGTCAGAATCCCGGTTGATGAAAAACAGGTTGTTTGCATTCAAAGGGTTTCAGGAGCTCCACAATTACAGCTGGAGAGGCTGTTTCCTTTACAGAAAATAGGAGAACATAAAAGGCTTTGGTGAAACAAAAAAACAGAGTAGAACACGATTATCCCCAGTGATGCTGCAGGTATATTTAAATTTGATACAGCTGACGCAGGGATGGAGTTCATGAACGTTTTACACAAACACACAGAGTGGCTCCTGTGGCTGTTTTCCGGAACTTTGTCGGTACTGCTGTGAATGCTCAGCTGCTTGTTGTGTACATTGGGTGATCTCCAGCTCAATGAAATGATATTTGGCTGTGTATAATAACACAGGATGCGCTTACGATGAAGATTTTAAAAGGAAATTTGGTCAAAGGATAAGACTTAGAATAAAATTAAGATCTTTGCAGGGTAATGTTCCTTGCCCTTGTTGGGAGCTGGGAGGAAGCTGAAGATTAGACTGTTTGAGAAACACTGTCTTAGTAAACCACTGAAAAAATGTGACTGATTTTTAAAATCTGCCCTTCTATTTTAATGTAAGTGACCTACCCCCCCACACACACACATACACACACAGTGTTTTTCACTATTTCCACAAATCCATGATGCTGCAAAAATATAATTTATGACAGCAGAAAGCTTACTGCAAATTGGATGAAGTTAACATCACAATGCTTATTTGACTGTCTTACTGGGTTTTCTTGTCAGCTAAATTGAGACACAGACTATGCAATTTCAGAGGAATCGCCTGTACAGTTCTTCCATATTTGTTGTGATTTATTGTGAACTTTCAACTCATTCTACACTGCGTTGTTTTTGCACACTTGTCTTGCACCATTCCATCACATACTGTATTGTACTGATTTATCATTTTTATGTGCCATTGCACTGTATTGTCTTGATTTCACACTTCTTGTCTTGTCAAAATACAGTCCTGTATAATGCTTCACCCCCTCCACTGTGTTATTGTGGGAGATACTTCATAGCACAAGAATTTCATTGTATTCTCCTAACACTTGACAATAAAACTTGAAATTTTAAGAAGGAGGACAGTGTGGTGAAAACCAGGCCGGATTCAATCCCACTGGCTCAAACAACTCACTTTAATTAGCATTGCTGTTGTTTGCTGTTATGTACACAAAAAGTCTGCAACAAAGCTGGGTTTTCTCAGAAGTATTTCCAGAAAGCAATATCCTTTTGTCTTGTTTCATTATAAAACTAAATATTGGTTAAAAGTATCTTTTTAAAAAAAATCTTAGCAATGCCGACAGAAGACCATCTGAAAAGCTCGTCCATTTTTTTCTCAACATAGAAATTAAAGAAATTAAAACATTGTTTGCCAAGAAGCGCTTGAGCGACTGCACCACACCGACGATGACGTTGGATTAAATCAAATTAATCGTGATTAGATAAACCCCCCTCATAATTGCCCAGCGCAAATGCGCTATTCAAAATATTTCTGATGGTTATTAGCTATAGATGGTTTCGACATAGCAGGCAAGGAGATGTGACAGATGGGCAGTTTAGAAGCTCTTGGCTGGAAATGCCGGCTGGATCTCGATCAGGTGCCTTTGAGAATTCGGGCTTTTCGAATGTGTCCTGCCTTCCTTGTTCGGAGCGTGCGCTTTCTGCAGAGCGTGCTATATAATGCACAGCTGTTTTGTCGCTATGAAAGACGCTCGAGTTAGACGAAAGAACGAGGGGAGATATAGAGAGCGGGGGTGTGTAGACTCATGGAAAAGAGTGAGAGGGAGTGTAGAGGAGAAGAAGGTGGATAGAGGGAAGAGAGAGATATATTAGAAGTTAGAAAGAGGAGTTGACCCAGAGAGGACACACTATGGTGATTCAGGTATCTAGAGGGCGTTTGTGAATGACAAAAAAATGGCACTTTAAAAGGGGTAAACAAGCAACCCCTGAAACCAGAGACGGATTATGGGTTGTGTGGGCCCCTGGGCAAAACGTTCGCTAACCCCCCCCCCCCACCACCAGCACCACCACCACAACCACCACAATTCAAGGGCCCTTGGCAGC
>JAODUD010000127.1:2864322-2874570 GCA_026784285.1 Stomatorhinus walkeri
ATGCATTTTTTTGGGGGGGGGAGGTGGAAATGTAGCAGATTTCAAAGCCAGCAAAACCCCCATCCCTCAGGCGCCAGCCCCCCATCTCCCTTGTGATGGTTTCCGATTTCCCTCCCTTAACAAGGGGGGGGGATCCATGTTTCACTCTCTTCGTCCTCCCAAAACGTTGACCGTCTTCATAGCCATCTCAGACAACAGTGATTTTAACATAATGCCCCCATGAGGGTACCGCAAAATAAGATCCTCTCTTGACGTCAGCCGCCTCATGTCCGCTCCCGTGTCGATTCTTTCTCTCTGCCTCGCCTCCCTCCTTTTTCCTACGAGATGAATGACACGTCGTGCCTAAGTAGGTCTGAAGACAGGGAGAAGATGACAGCAAACCACAGCCCTGACCCATCCTGCCCCTACAATCATCCCAGCATCTCCATCCCTCCATCATCTTTTGGAGTAATTGCGAAAGAAATCTTCCATCATACACTACAGGCATCTGTGAGTTAGATAAAATAAACATATTTGGCATCCATCTCTCCTTACTCACCTTCTTCATCCTGGCAGATAAATCATAAGACCCTTAGTAGCAGAGAAGAAGAAAAGGTAAATTTTAAGCTGCTTAGCAAACACTTTTATTAAGAGCTATTCTGCGCTTTCTCTTCTCTTCATAGAAATAGTTTGTTTGGGTTAAGCATATTTTCAAGGGCAGGTCTGAGATCCACGATTCTTCGGGCAGAGATCCTTGTCCTTGGACAGTATGTCTTCTCCTTCCCATGTTCTGTGGGGTTTATAAAAGTTTTGGGACACATCACAGCTACGGCCTCCGCTGCTGTCCTCCTGCAGTGCGAGCTAGCCACACTTCGGGGCATTTTCGGGGCCCACTTCTGTTAGACACTCTGTTTCATCCACATCACACCACCTGTTCTGACGCTGCCTGGGTCGTGGATAAGCCTCACTGCCAAGGTGTCGGGCGATTTATGCTCGTTCACAGCACAGGAGGCTGCCTCGGCTTACCTTCGTCTTTGATAGGAACAAGCCAAAGTGCAATAGTGCACTTTCACATGTTGTGCTTTTCCCCCTCTGTATCAGTGTGCGGATCACAGGAGGGTTTTGCTGAAAGACTCGCATTCATTTAATCACAGGTCAGGACAGTGTAATTAAATACACAGGCATTTCCCTCACCTGACAAGGTCATTAAACGAACCTGACGAGGTCAGTCTTTGAGCAAAGAATAGCCAAGTTAGTTTTGTCATTCATCTAATGGGGGTTATAATCCAGTGACTGTTTACATTAATCTCCTAGACTGTACAGTGTTAAGATAAATGTATCCAAAATGCAGACTTCATCCAATATAGCATGCATGTTTTATTATATCCATCCATCCATCTTCAACAATTTTTATCATCCATAGGGTTGAGCCTGGAACCTATCTCAGGAAGCACTCTGGACAGGATTCCAGTCCGTCACAGAAATGTCTAATCTAGAGACACCATGTAACTGCCTGACTATCTGTTTCCTGACTGAGGAAGAAAAAGACCTATGAACATGGAAAGAACAGGAAACATCCCAGCTATCAGAGCCACAGCCTTGGGGTATACCGTGCTAACCACCATTAGCAAAAATAGCATTGAAAATGATGTAGGCCAATTTGACATAGGTCAATTTGGTGTCAAATTAGTTTCCCACGTTGGAGAAAATTACCAAAAGATTAGAAAGGAAGAACAGCCAAAGTAAAACTGGCAGTATTCACCTTGCTAAACTGTTAATTCTTGACTGAACCTACAGCCCTAAATTTCCATAATTACTTTCGGATGAGACTACTTGAATATTTAATTACAGTGGCACGCTGCCAACATCACGAACAACCGTGGCCTCAGGAACAAAATAGGAAGACATTGAGGTTAGTAACCTTGTTTGACCAGGAAAATTACCCAAAGAAGTGCGTCTATATTGACATTCATGTGTGAGAAACAGAAACTGGTTTTCAATACAACAACCTCCATCCCCCCATCTGGGCCAGCACTGATTTTACAATAAACCTCGTGCTATTCATTTTTAGGGTACTAAAATGGATTTAGTTCAAACAATAAAAATGCAAAATTTCCAAGTAAATCAAATTTCCAAGTAAATCATTTTTGCAATTAAGAATCACATTGATGTATTAAAACAGCCTCTAATGTACCGTGTTACCACTTCCACTAATTCACCATGCCACCTCAGTCGTGAGGACAGAACCAAGCCTTGAATTTTATAGATATAGATTTTTAAAAGGATTTTGATTAAGCAGAAGTTCAAGAAGAAAAACAAAGGCCATATCTATGAAACAGTTTCGAATTGCATTCAGTGTAAAAAAACTGCTGTTTCTGTTTAAGCTGAAGTCAAGATTACATCCATAGTCAAACTACTTATCTGGTACAGGGTCAGAGAGAGTCTGGAGCCTTATGTACTTGGTGCAGGGCACAGGACACCAGTCCATCACACAGATACACACACCAGTAAATGTAGAGATGCTAATTCACCTAATCGCATGTTTTTGTACTTCAGGAAGAAAACCATGCAACAGGAAAATAACATGTAAGCTCCACAAACACAATTGGATTGAGACTGAACCCCCCAAACCTGTAGCTGTAATGCAACAGAGTTTCCAATGATAGAATGGCAATTAAGATTACTGATAGAACTAAAATGTCTCAAAAGGCATTAAATAGGGAAAGCGTTTTTTACGGTTGCTTTGAAAGAGAGTTTTGGGGCCTTGGAAAACTAGGATCAAAATAAAGAAAAGAGAGGAGATGAGTGCTGAGACACATCAGGGCATCTATTCCAGGGTGTTCCTTGCTTTGTTCCCAGAGCATCTATTCCAGGGTGTTCCTTGCTTTGTTCCCAGAGCATCTATTCCAGGGTGTTCCTTGCTTTGTTCCCAGGGCATCTACTCCAGGCCGTTCCTTGCTTTGTTCCCAGGGCATCTACTCCAGGGTGTTCCTTGCTTTATTCCCAAGGCATCTACTCCAGGGTGTTCCTTGCTTATTCCCAAGCCATCTACTCCAGGGTGTTCCTTGCTTTATTCCCAAGCCATCTACTCCAGGGTGTTCCTTGCTTTGTTCCCAGAGCATCTACTCCAGGGTGTTCCTTGCTTTGTTCCCAATGCTGCCTTAAAAAGATTTTAGCAGCCCCGTTAAATCCATAGTGGTTGGCATGATGGACATAGTTTTATTTTTAATTAACAGAAGATTTCAAATATGAAAATGAGGGAGGGAGAGGTCATACAGGTCTGAGCCACAGGATCGCCGTAATGGTCCAACAGGGAGTACTGGTGACGTTCTCAAGATGTCCGTTCACCTTGCTGGGCTGCCCACCACGGCCAAGTCAGGGCTCGTCTCCAGCTATGCATTTACAAAATAAGGGTTTTTTTCCCCAAAAATTTTTTTTAACATGGGAATTACTTCAATTTTCTTAATCAATCATGCGGTGTGTTTTCAGTTACGGCCAATTAAGTGCATCAATTTGCCCATTCAGCTTGAGTTCTTTAACAGATTACCGTACCGACAGCGACTTCAGCAATGATGACAGTCTGTGTAAATCCTTTGAGATTTCTGTGAAAGAAAAAAAATGTTGTATAAGTAGCCTATTAGAATTCTGTTTAATTCGTTACTTCTTATAAATGTCACATATAGGAGATTCGGTTAAAAAAAACCTTTTACGTAATCTATGGGGACCACTTAAGCGTAAAAGCAGAATTATTTTATAGAGCGCCATTTATCTTCTGTGACTATGTACCTTAGCAATCCCATATGGAAAAAACAAATGATCATATATGCTTTCAGGCACTTTTTAAAGCACTGTGGTAATACTGCATGCAAATGTGTCCAATCCACTTCGATTTGTCTCAGATACATCTTTTGTACTTATTTATATGGGTTCTAGTTTAATTAGCTGCATATGACATTTGTTTCTTGCATTTCTCATAGCAGTTCACAGAAATCATACACACATTGTACGGACATTTCACTGGAGCATCTCATTAAGCTGTGTGAAACAGTTATTTATATACAACTTGTCAGTTTCCATGTATACCACGTATACCACGTATTTCAGGTCATAAATGTGGATATTTCTGGTCCAGAAAGTACAAATCCAGACTTTTTTTCTAAATTCAGAATTCTGAGATTAAAGTCAGAATTCTGAGATTAAAGTCAGAATTCAAATAATATTTTCATAGTGGCCCTAATCCTCTTCTGTAAAAAACAAACTAGCACCAGAGATTTGTATTAAGCACACGCAACTTAAACTTGGATTAAGCTTTAAAATGTCATGCGTGGAGTTTAAAGTATTCACTGAGGGCCAGCAGGGACTTCTGCAGGCAGCAAAATGGGATGAGAAATATACAAGGAAAAGAGGTGAGAAATGTCAGTGTTAGGTTGTCCAAATTCATTAAATTTATAATATGTCTAATAATTTTCTTACTGCTGAAGGGACTATGCAATTGAACATATTAGGATTAGGTTTCGAAATGGATTATAGTTAGATGATACATATATACTCATTAAAGCAAAAAAAAAATCTGTTAATGTAGAAAGGGGCAACAGCAAAGGACTCCAGAGTGATGGCTACTGTGCGTGAGAAAATTATAGGTATGAGAGGCAATAGGGGTACTACAAATATTAACATAATATATTTGCAAATAAGGTTTAATCTCACCGCCTCCAAAATTACCTGGTTTTTCACAAATCAAAGGCAACCTCCCCCCCCCCCCTTTCTCTTTGGGCCTCGAATTTAGTTGTGCTTTCCTGCAGGGGTCTAGTAGATTTCGGGCTCCATGAAAGCATATCATACTGGACCCTCCAGACCAGACCAGAAAATAGCCTCCAGTTATTTTCCAAATTTTTAGGGCCTCTAGCTGTCACTCTGGAGCCTTAGGAATCTCCCCCCTCCCCCGTTATGGCACCCTGCTCTCCAGTAACATTACAATGACCATACAGCAGATTCCTGCCAAATTGCTGTCATTTAGAAACATGTTTATGTTTTTTTTTCCTTTCTCTTTTGAATAGTTCAAAAAAGTTTTTAACTAGACTGCATAAATTTAGGGATCAGACTTATGTCAATGAGGTTGCTCTGCTTCCTACAACCTTGTGTCCCCTATACTTTTTGAGCTGGTTCATGTTCCCAGGACATAGAAAATCATACCCCAAAGAAATATCTGAAAATGATTTGAAATATAAATTGTATGCATTTCGTAGCACCCTCGATGAATGTAAGAAAAAAAATTATCTGTGGCGCCGCCAAATGTGGCTAGGAGATGATTAATTAAGGCGATTAGACGCACTGCTATTTAATCGAGCTGCCGCCGAAGACGCGGCCTCCCCCTGTCCATGCACGCTCTCTGGGGGCTCGGAGCCCCCCACTCGGCAAAGGGGATCATTTCCGATCATTTAAAAAGCCAAAGCGGAGAGTCGGCGTCGCTGTTGTGTTAATTCGCTCGTTTGTTAGTTTGTTCTCCGCGTCTTTTCCGCCCTCCGTAGCGTACAGCTCATTTAGCTTCTTCCCGGCGCTCATATTTCTTGTTTCATACTCGGATCTACGATGTCGGCGTCATTTTTTGTTTTTTAAGAGGCTAGTGTTTGATAGCTGCGATTTGGCAGTTCGGTTTTCAAGCTGACTGCGGGTATACCGCATATTTCTTTTAATTCATTTCATTATTTCTTCAGGCATAGCTATTCGTATTTTATTTTAGACGCTGTGATTTGAATTATGTAGAGTATCATCTCAGTGTGTGTTTTTTCTAATCCTTTGAAATCAATAATTAATTTTTAAAAACTGAGCCTGTGTGTTGCGCTGTGGTTGACAAGTAGTGATGAGAGTGTTACAGTACAGGCCCAAAGATACTGTGGTACCCGAATAAGCCAACTAAATTAAAATGAGTAACAATTTAGCAATTATTATTACTTATTATTGTTATTTTTTTTTTTAATATGAAACGTTTTTAGCAGCATTAGTGACGGCTGTGACAGAGAAAAGCTGTATCTTGTATAGAAGGACAGTAATAAACCACTGAAAACAGACTTTAATTGGGACTTGAATACATAATGCTGAAACAAGGGGGGGGGGGGTTGTAGAACATTTTTGAGGGTATTAGGGGTAATGGGAGTGGGCCAACAGGGAGCTCCTGAAATAATCTGGGCATCTGAGAAGGTTAATAAAGTTGGTGGGCCCAGGCAATAGCTTGGCATTATGGAATATATGTTTTACAGTATATGAGTGATTGGAGGTTTAAAAATCTTGTTACATAACTATTCCCCCACCCCAGGGGAATCAGTGCCCTCCCCAGTCGTACAAGAATGCACTGAAACTTACAGAGATATCCATAGAGACCTGGGTTTGTTATCAGGATGTTGGCCATTCAAAAGGAGAATATTCTGGAAAATACCCAGCTCTGTGACTAAAACAGAGAATTTTTTACAAACAAAGAAATTCTTTAGGATTAAAACATCTATTAAGCAAGCATGAATCAGTACTGTTTCAACCCCCAATCAATATCAACCTGTTTCAGCAGTGAAAGTGTATTCCATAGGACAGAATGTAGATGCAGCAAGAGTTACACAGGATAATGAGTATTATGAACTAAGTGTGATTCCTTAGGAGAATGAAAGCATGATGTGGGAATTATATAATACAGACGCTCCTCTACTTATGAAGTTGTGAACATTTCCTCTACTTATGAACAAGTTATGAACATTTCGAACAGCCTTTCGTAACTTGAAATGTCCGTAAGTCATTATTCAACATCATTTTATCGGTATATGCAAGAACTAAGAACTAGGATGCTGGAAGTACGCACGCTACGCTGCTGCGCAGCAGAAGTAGTGAACAAAAGTCATACTAGGCGAAATTGGTGCGCAGAAAAAAACAATTGATGTTGTGGACAGGAAACGGGAGCCCAATGAAAACAATTTTGACTTACAGTCCTCCTCGTTCGTATGTCTGAAAGACCGTAAGTAGAGGAGCATCTGTAATTAGTTAATAATGAATACTACCTTCTAACTTTTTGTGTTTTTCTTGCTGACTACTTTGCATGATAGCGTTCCTGTATCTGGCTCCCCATGCGATATTGGGTGATACTGACTTGTTATTTCCATATGTTGACACCACATTAAATGTTAAAAAAAAATTTCCCTAAAACTTTCCACAATGTCCAGAGCTTGATTGGCTGCAGGCTAAACAGGTTCTGCAAGCTAACAAGCTCCCGTCTTTTCACAGACGTCGTCGAGATGAGTGCAAATCTCGATGGACGGGTGTGTGCTGGGGGTTTGGGGTGGGCGCGGGGGGGGGGATGTGTCCACAGGATGTGCAGGAGCATGGACCCCAGGAGTTTAATCTTAATGCCCAAAACTGAAAGCCTCATCGCCATGGCACCCACCCATCTTCAGTCACATGGCACTGCTTAAAAACGTCCAAGGACTTGAATGCAAAGTAAAGCTAACGTCAGTAACAAATCAAAAATACCCAAAGTATTGAAAGCTGTTGCAGGGCTCTTCAAATGTGACCCTCGATTCCAAATCCAGGCCTTGTTTTCAGTTCTCCCAGGTAGTTAGTTTAATAATTACCGATTCTGATTGGCCACAGAGGCTTCACACCTGGCTCACAGGTAAACGAAGGCTGGAAAATCAGCACCTCAGACCTTGAGGACTGTGAATAATCCTGAGCTATCGTGTCTGCAGAGAAACAGTTGTATCTGGTAAGGTGCTTATGTCTGTCTGTTTGTCTGTCTGACTGTCATACTATCATGCTGTCTATTTTTATTTCACTAACTTGTCCTCATAGCCCCTGGTGCCAGTGATTGGCATGCAGTTTTATAGTAAGGGAAAGGCAGAAAGCTCCAGTTGTTATTTTTTTAAGATATTGAAAAGTGTCTCTGCAATTTAAAGGGCCCTCATATTCCAGCAACCATGCTGATGAAGTGGAGAGAGTCTCTCTTTGCCATTATATTAAAATCTTTGCCTAGAGCTGTCAGACAGCCAGAATTCTTTGATGATCCAGAATATCATACATCGGCCTTTTTTGAATAAGAATGAGTTATTGTGTAACAGAACAAGTACAGAAGAACAGGGGGTCCTTTGGCATGTTCCTTGGTTTTTCTAAGCCTTTTCTATATTTGTATGCAGAACTCATTCAGGCCCAAGATTGTGACCTCTCCTTATGGCTATAGTCTATCTGGAACCCGGAATGGTGCCCACCTCAAATGCTTGTGGCATGTGGTAGAAGAGTGCTGCTCCGAAGGAGGCAGGTCGTCAACATATCGCATTATCTGCTCTTGTAGTGAATTAGCACCCACAGTAAAAGCAAACCTAAGCTGCAAGGTGAACAAGCCTCAATTCATGTTATTACAGTCTTCATGTTATTACAGTCTTCATGCTATTACAGTCTTCATGTTATTACAGTGTACATGGTATTACAGTCTTCATGTTATTACATTCTTCATGCTATTAGAGTCTTCATGCTATCACAGTCATCATTTTACTAGACCAGATGTTGGCCTTATCGGGGGGTCTACAACACAACATTTTGATTTTAACAAGGAATGTTTCAGCTTAAGGACTTTTAGACTCCAATAGAATGGCTACATACAATAAGACCTCTTGGGACAGACTGGTTTTGTGCCCAAATGTGCAAAACACCTGACGCTGACCCCAGGAGACCTTTCTAGATCTTTGTTCTGGTAACCAGCAGCTGGGTTTGATGAAGTATTGCCCTATAATCCCAGCTTTTCTTTCACCTATAAAAGCTAAATGTACTTGGATGTAGAAGACGGCTATGGGGGAGTTAATTTAGCTGAATAAGGGGGAACAAAGATTGCCCTGATTTCGGCTGCTGGCTCCCCTTTTCTCTTAAGAGTAATTAAAGGGGAACCAGAGGTTGTGCCCCACTAGAACACATGGCTGCAGGAAAAACCTGCAATGGTCTGCACTTCTTGCTACTCTGCTTTGTCCCTATGAGACTGGGGCAGATGTTAGATAATGCCAGTTGGTCAATCTAAGATTATTCAAAACTGGGTGGTCTTTTGGGATAGTGTGTGTGCATGTGCTGTATATAGCTGAGAAATTAACACAGGAACTATTGAAAAATTACCCTTTCAGATATGCATGGGGGGTTAGGAGTCTGTGTCTGTGTCCAGAAGGTTTTTGGTTTTAACCCCCCGACCGACAGAGTAACCTTATAAGTGTTGGGCCTTTGGGCAGCTAAGACCCTTAACTGCATAAACTACTCCAGGGGCTCTGGAAAAATGGCATACCATATCCTTTAGAGACTGGGTTAGGACTTATAATCAGAAGGGTATTTTTTCAGGTCATTTTTCCCCCGCTGAACAATTTACCCATATATGTATTTGATTATATTGCTAAAATAGTGCAGTTTAAGCAGGTTGCTTATAAGCACAACAACAAGGTATCACCTGGGAGTTGAAGCAGCAACCTTCTGGTAACAACCCTGTGTGCCTAATTACTATGCTGCCCAGCCAACTTGCGTAAATGTACTTTCATGACTGGATATGCAGAGAGTATTGCACTCGCGGCATGCGGAAGTCTCCCTGTGCTTTTTCACATGACACCCCATGTGACTCCTGGCGCATGCGGGTCCCCTGGCTCGGCCAGAGACGCTGTTGCAGCCCCTAATGAGAACACTCTCTTGCTGCAGCCGGGGGGGGGCGCTGAGGCAATGCATCACTGCGTCAGCGATGGCGACGGAGAAAATCCATTATTTCAGCCATGTGTCCCGCATGACGTGCACCGAGTGCTAATGTCTGGGCTTCCGTGCCCCCTCCCCCACTAGCGGGGCAGGGCAGAAGGGGGGTACATGGGGCAAACAATGACACAACCACCACAGTCTGAAGGATACATGTATACACAAAAAAAACTTAATGACAGACAAAGACACATTTTATCAATGATCAGAAGGACGGATAAAAAGTGTCCGACAGCAGCTAACAGCTGGGTCACCTATTCCCAAGGAGAATGAGGCTTTGTGCTTTCATCCTGTGAGGATGGATGACCAAAGCAAAACTGTTTTTTCCCCTTTGCCAACACTAATCACTTTAGGCTTATCAAGCCCGGGAAAGCGAACTGTCGGAAAGAGAAAGAGTGGCCACAGATTCTCTCCCTCTCCCTTGTTTTCAGTCCACCGTAAGGTGAACGTTTGATAGAAGCACTGCTGCTGATGGTGGGTGGGGGGGGGGGGGGTGGGGGTTGAGCCGCTGTCCTATGGAGATAA
>JAODUD010000127.1:2932068-2946509 GCA_026784285.1 Stomatorhinus walkeri
TATATATATATATATATATATATATATATATATATATATATATATACACATATCTGTGATGGGTTGCCCTCCCCGTCCACGGTTGTTCCCTGCCTCGTGCCCATTGCTTCCGGGATAGGCTCCGGACCCCCCGCGACCCAGTACGACAGGCGGGTATAGAAAATGAATGGATGGATGGATGGATATATATATATATATTCATTTACAACTCTGATTTAAAAAATGGTGATGTTGTGTGAAATGTCATATCATGGCATATCAAATGTTGAAGCTGAGAAATGTTATTGTTTTATGACAAATACACATTCATTTTGAACAAATTGGGACGTTATATGTTTACCAACATGTTGCATCACCTTTTCTTTTACACTGTAAATATTTGGGAACTGGGAAATGTTGTCCCATTCTTGCCTGATATAGAATTTCAGTTTGGGGTCTCCTTTTTCATATTTTTCATTTCATGATGCACTAAATGTTTTCAGTGTGTGACATTATAAAATGTTCATATATATGCCAATATACCCTGCGAACGTGAACACAACAGCTTTTCCCGTCCATTGCTTGAATTATTCATTTTAAAAACACCTTTTAAAAAGACAGCCCTCATGTGTCATTCAAAAGAAACATGCCAAAATGTGTCAAATTGCTAAATATCTGCAAAAAATATTATTGGATAATGTGCCGTGTGATCAAACGAAGTGTTCTATAACAAGCAATCAGGAGGGCTTGCTCTATCGGTACTCCTCAAAGTACCAACAGATCGCGGAAAGATCGCTTATTATGTCACGCCTAGAAACAGGCCTGCTCTGCACAGTATTACCCAGTGAGGAAATGTGGTGTCTTTCCATTGTGATGCACAGTAACTGAACAGAATAATAGTTTTTTTCCCAGTTCATAATTTTCGAAAGAATTCCTCACATCTGCAGCTGCTGGAGCTTGATAAAATCACGAAACGCATGAGCATGATGTCATTATCGGGCTCTGAGGCACGAGTGTCGAGTGGGAGGGGTTTATGGTTAGGCTTTGAGTTAGTTATTGTATCAGATGGTAACAGTTATAAACCCCTCCAACATTGCGGCTCCTCTACTCTAAAGCTCCACAAATCACACGGATGATCTATCAAACTCGACCGCATTGACCTGACGAAGACGAAACAGCCGTGACATCGGTCTTTCGTAACTCTGTGGTTGTGTTTCTCCGTGGAGAATCTGTATTCTTGACTACTTTTAAAATGAGGAAGTGAATTACTGAGATATTGCGTATATGGGGCAAATCAGTAACATTCTGGGAAAGTGTCTGCCTTGTTTCCTCATGCAACTCACAAGCTTTTACCTGGCCAAGCGGGACATTTGTTTTCGCATTACAAGCTGTTATTCGCAGCTGAACATTGGCTTTATTTCCCCATTACAAGATGTTGGGGGGGCGGTCATCTGGCTTAAAATGTCGGCCAGCCTGTGCATACATAGATCTACATGTTGATCTACATGTTGGACAGTATGCTGTTGGTTTAGGATCTAAGGTAGGATCTGTAGTAAAAGCAGTAGCAGCCAACACAGTTTCGGTTGGTGGTGTCTTCAGCTGTCCTGAAGAAAAGTGTTGTATTTCTTTACATGCAAACAAAGTTTAACACCATACCTACGCACAATTATAATACACAACTGATATCCCCCTTTTGATGGTATATGAAACCTCATGGTCCTTTGCTCCGGACCCCCCGCGACCCAGTAGGATAAGCGGGTATAGAAAATGGATGGATGGATGATGGATGGATGAAGTCCTGCCCCATTTTCTGAATCGATGCCGACCTTGCAAGCTAATTATCCTTTGTCTCGGAAAGTGGGCGCCGGCAGTGAAGTTTTCCTAGGGCGCCACATGGACCTCTATCGGTAGGGTACTGCCCAACATTGAAGCCCTTATATCATCATACACGTCACATGATTTCATAACTATTCCTGTGACCTCTTGTTATACTGTAGAAGTAAGTGTACCGCGAAGCAGTTTGCACATACCTCAACTCAACGAAAAGATAGCAGGAATGTGGGCTCTGTGTAAATTTATTCCTGAGAAGTTGACGCAACGTCATTTGCAATTTGAGTGAAAGCGACTGATGTTTTGAGGAAGAACAGGCACAGAAAGTGTTTGTGATGGACATTCGCGCTAAGCTTTTTCTTGCAACCACTTCTTGCAAGTCATTTGGTACACTGCAACGCAGCCGTGTCGTAAATTGTGTAACAGATCCACCTAAGTGTGCAGAAGCAAAAATACCTATTAGGTTATATATAGCCTACTTTTAAATGGCTGCTTCAAAAAAATCAATAAACAATTGGCATCTGGGAAATGGGGATTAGCGGTAAATATATACGTATTTCTAGATGCAGAGAAAAAAAAACATAAAAGATAACTTTTGGTTTTATGGTCTATGTGAGAAACTTTGGGATTTAGTGCAGGTGTTCGTTTTTTATTATGTTTAACATCTGCGAATTTTGTGGAAGCAAGCGCGTGGTGGCAATTATTGGGAGTTATCTATTTTTAAGAGTAAGGGGTAATTCAAGAAATTCGTAATTCAACCACATGAATAGCAATAATCGTAGTTTGAATGAAAGCTAAGTTGAAATAATAACGAGGAGGTTAGGTTCCCGGAAAATAGCGACAGGGGGTTGCAGCATTAAAAGAAACGTGCTAGGATACGGAGAGGGTGGGAGCAAGAGTTGTGTCCACCCCGGGGCGGTGGGGGGGACGGAGAGAGACCGGGAGAGAGGCGTAAATGAGACCGTTTGTGTGTGCAACACCGGCGGTTGGGAAAGACGCATAAGATGTGGAAGTAAAAGAGAAAAAGAATATCAGGGGAGTGGAGACAATGACAAAGCCTACTATTGGATTAATATTGTAAGACTTTGCATGCTGATAAGAAAGCGGATGATTGTCACGTCCTCCGTCCTCCAGGCAGTAGGTTCAGTCGGTTTCACCACTGGCAGCGGTTCCGATACGACCCAGAACTGGTAGGCTGCCGGCGACCCAGAACTAGCGAGAGGCTGCGCTATATGGACATCGTAGAAGAAGTGTTATCGGAGATCGGTTCTTCGTGTCAGGCAAAATAATGTTTGCTTTTGGGCTGTATCGCTATTTGAAGCGGGTCCGACTACAAGCGTCCAGAGACCAGCTATCAAAATCTTTAGGATTTGGTGGAAAACTCGGTGTTTCGGAAAATGATAAACTTCTGTGGAGTCCTTATAAAGTCTTCCAGTGTAGTCGTGTCCGATGCTTCGTTTTTAATTTATTTTAGGTATTTCTTCTGGTTTGCTCAGCATTTGGACTCTGTCTGTCGCGCATCCGTAAATTGCCATTAATACTCATTTTTGAGTTGAATCATACACGGCAACCGGTTCAGTTTCTTACGTTTTATGTCTAACGCCAGTTAAAATTTAGAAGCGCAGCGATAATAAAATAGCAATTTATAAAGTTAAAAAGTTGTATATCTTCGGCGTATAGCAGCAAACAGTAGCCCTATATTTAAATTACAAATATGAGTTGGAGGTCATATTTATGAAACAGAATTATCGTAGCGATTATTATTTATTTGTGTTCCATTTTTGAGCATTAATGGCACATTTCAGAATTTTCTACGCGCCAGTAGCTCATAGAGTCAATTCAGTGTCGGGATAAATACAGCTAAAAGCATAAATAGCGTAGCCTGGTCACCATTAAGTTATGACTCCGCTTGGGTCGCCCGTGCGAACCTGCAGACTAGCTGTGAATGCACAGTGAAGGGGGATCAGGGCTGTGTGCGTTGTGACGGGCGCGCCGCTACCCCGCAGCGCCGTACTCGAAGCCCGCTGACGGGTCACACTATGAGTGCCATCGCAATCCGGGGGGGCAGACCAAAGATGTGCAATTACGATCCAAAGGGAAGACCGAGCTCCCTGGCAGACGCCGGCAGGCTCTTCCTGAAACACACCACCTTTCATGGTCTGCGGCACATCTTTCTCAGCGGATCGTACCCCCGCAGGCTAGCTTGGCTCCTGGCGTTCCTGACGGCGCTGGCTCTGCTCTTCACCTGGTCGTCCAACCGGGTCCGTTACTTGCTGTCCTCGCCGGTGCACACCAAAGCACACATGGTGTACGCCAAGCGCTTGGTCTTCCCCGCCGTGACCATATGCAACCAGAACGTAATACTGCCCAGGCGAATGAAGAAGCCGGACATATTCACCGCTGGGAGGTGGCTGGGACTCTTGGGGAAGAACTGGCAGGTGGCTCCCGGGGCTAAAGAAGCGCTCGCGTCCAATAAGAACGGCCGCGACATGGCCAGCGAGCCACCCTGGTCCCCGCTCTCCCGCATCTTGGACTTTAACCACTTTCTTCCCCCTCCCCGAGAGTCCCAGGACAGTATGAGGCAACTGTTCGACCGGCTCGGTCACCAGCTTGAGGAGATGCTGCTTTACTGCCGTTTTCAGGGAGAGCTATGCGGACCCCGCAACTTCAGTACAGTGAGTACAGCGCGCGGGACTCGCACTCACCCGGCCAGTGTTTATTTCACACTCCCGGTGTTAGATCAGAACCTACAATTTTGTTGTGCGAGATGTCCGTAAACATACTGAAGTATAGGCACCTTTTAATATCACTAAAGATTGGTGCTTAATATCGGTTAATAATCATGCGATGTTTAAAATTATCATTCTTTTCTCCATATATTGCATATAGTCTAATAATTATTTTTGTTCCTGCATTTCCCTTGCAACAAGTTGATTTCCAAAAGTACACAACTGTGGCTCTTCCTGGACAATAACCCGTCAGAGTGATTAAGCCAAATTTTAACGTGACAAAATATCGACAATCGGGTTTATTTGTGTGTTTTTAATCGCTGTCAGAAATGTGTTTAATGAAATACTGAAACACCATGTCCACGAGCAGCATTAAGTATTCAGCTTTTCAGCTTGATTTGTTGTTCATTAGGAACAGAACAGACTTCTAATTTTAAATGAAACCCCCTTTCAGGTTGCAGAATTGTTAACCCTCAGTTTCAAGTATTTCTTCCAGAGAAAAGCTTTTCCAAGAAAAAGACCAAAGAAAAAGAAAAAAAAAACATCTTCTACCATTATTCCAGGGGTTTTATTGAAATCGTACTTAATACACTTCTCTTGATTAGTTCCTTTTCCATCAAACTTAATACCACGTCTATTTTGAATGCTGATGTTGTTTGAATATTTTTTTTCTTTCAAAAATTGCTTTCAGTTAATGTAATACACTAATATGCTGTTTTTCAGCAGAGATAATCATGCTCTACAGTAATTGCTGGAATAATTCTATTTGTTAAGATTAAATTTGGTTACATGCAATGGATTTTATTAAAATGACATTTCAGCAGCTTTTATAACTTTCTGAAAGTTTTAGTTTCTACTGAAACCTGAATTATAGCCTTTAAAACAGTGGTTTTAAGCTCTGTCGCTGAAATGTGTTCTCTAGAAAGAAACATTCAGGCAGTGTATAGAGTCTATATTAATGAATCCTGCAAATGAAACCTTTATCAGTGGTAATTTATGGGGTGTGTAGGGATGAATGAATCGGTCTTAAAAGCATATTTCCTGAAAAATGTATTTCAGAGTAGCACAGCATGTGTCTTTTGGGGTTTAGTTCAATTTAGCCAAAATTAAGGCTGATTTGGACTTCAGCTGCTGCAGGCTTGCAAGTTCAGCCAAACGTTTGGCACAGAGAGTGTTATTCAGACTGAAATCTTAGCCCTTTGCTAGCATACGTCAGGATTTGGTTCTAGTAGTGTTAGCTAGCCATGAGTTCCCTTATTCCAGGTTTTGATTGCCTGGCTTGGATGTGAGTTGTTTGTGGTGAAGCTTCTTCGATTTTTGAGAATAAAAATGTGAATGGATCCTTGTCACTGGCATTCATTTACATTTTTCATTAAACGCAATGCAAAACTTGGGAATGTAAAGAATGTCAGGAATTTCTGCACTTCTTAGTTGATTCTCATTTGATTTTTAGTATCTCAGCGAGGGTAACAATTTGACTGGAGTAAACTCAACCTCAACCACAGTACCAGGGCACTCAATGCATCCCCTGCCCCTTCACATTGCCCTTTGTGTAAAGAAGCAGATTTTTTTGAGTGCAGCAGAGCTGGTTAGAGTCGGTGTTTATTTGGGGCTGAATGATCTTGAATTATTGCTAACAATAAAGCAATCCCTGTGCATTCCTATCAAGACTCAAGCGCTTTAATCACATACCTGCCCTGAGGGACTACAGACAACGTGTACTTCTAACCTTTTCCACTATGGGTGCCCTCTAAGACCAAGGATCATTCTCACTGCACTTCGCTGAACTTGCTCAAAAATAGGTGATATCCATTTTGAGCTGGCGTGATGGGAATGTACACAGCCGCCGAGGAGCAGTCCCACTAGAGCATTATTCGGCCCTAACTTGATTTCCCTTGACTTGAACACACTATCAGATCTCAATAAGTATCCTCTGTAATACTCCACTGGATTATTACAGTAATAATCATATAAAAAGTGCTAAATCTTGCCAAGGTCGTACCTGTTAGCAATATTCCCCCCCACACTCCAATGCGGCATCTGTTTTGCATTATTATCCCATTTACCACCTCCCATGTGTCCGCCCATTCCTTTTTTTTCTGGGAATATCACTCTTTACCTGTGCATTCCTGCTGCATCTAATCTTGTGACTTTTGGTAATTTTAGTATAGTGGTGAATTATAGTGATATAAACAAAACAAATGCAGTGGTACCAAAACTGAACCTTGAGGAACTCCTGTCATTGCACTGGCCCGGCTACAGCCTGCAGCTATTAAATGCTACCTTGTTTGCTTTTGTTTTTTTGACAGCACACTGTTATGGTTTCTGACTCCATTTACTTTAAGCACAAATCTTTCAAATGGAATTTCATTAAAAGTTTAAAGTGTAATTAAAACATAACGTTTAATGTTTTCATTCAACTTTGGTGCTTGAAGCTATGTTGACTATTCTTCAAAAAGGACAACTACACAGCATAAAAAGTACTCTGTTGCTATGGACCAAACAGTAGACTCCATAGAGTGACCAATTCCAGAACATAATGTTACTTATTCTGTAATTGACATGATTGGTTCAATCCAGTTAGCATTTGTAACATTTCCCAGACTCTTGATGCTTGTTATTTTTGTAACAATTTCTGAAATTAGATTAGTCTGTGAATGATACTGCTCTCTTGCATAAAAATACTACTTGTTCCCTGAAATTTATTTTGTCTGAAGAAACCAATGTATCACATTGCATTTGTACTGTGGCATTTGTGTGCTGCGTGTGATAGTTAAACCTTATTGAATCTAGACATCAAACAGCAATACGTTTTAGTTTTTTATTATTATTATTGAAAAATGATTTTAAAATAATCATTCTATTCTCTGAATGTAAAATACTAGGAGGTGTCACAAAGAATCTGAAAAATATCTGACAAGCACTAAATACTTTTTTCTATAATGTGATTCTACTAAACTGCATTTCACGTCCACTACACCTAAAGCCATAACAGATATAGACAAAAGTACTACTTCTGTTATGGGGGGGTATCTACAATCAATGAGATATTTTAGCGACTTGCAGGACATATAAAAACATCTGCATGAACCCTCTGAGATGCATAGATCAGGACATCAGGTCGAAGGCAGCAACAAGTAAACAGCAACTCACCTCTTGCCTCCTTCCTCTGAGAAATGAAACATTTCACTGTCCTTGCTTCACTGGATACCCATAAGCCTCAGGCGATTCCAGTCTTCTCACGTTACAAAGACATCGTAACACAAAACAGAACCTCCTGGTCATGTTTGTAGTCTGTATCGATCCACTCTGCTTTGGGATACATGCGGGAACATTCTTGGATCTTATACTGCACTCGCTGTACCGCAGACACCGCGCAACACCCCAACACGTTTTATTTTCGGACAGCACTGTTTGTCATTATCATCATTGTTTTGTTCATGGTAATTAACTGCTTGCCGTTTTTGGGAAATGCATACAGTTTGTGGGACAACTTTGGCAGCATCGGTGAACAGCTTGGTCCCTTTCGGACCCAAGTTGGACTGAGGCTCATAGGGAACACACATTCTGGTTGCCTTAGAATAATTTGAAGTGCATCGGAATGACCGAAACACCCAGCAAGATCAGTCTTTTTTTTTAATGATGCAGAATGCAAATCAAGATTCTATGAAGTTCATTTTTAATTGGCTAAGCAAAATCCGTATTGATTCAGAATGTAGCGTAATTAATAATTGAATTAAATTAATGTAATCAATTCTGTAAATGTTAATCAGCTTCTGGAGATTTATGGCAAATGTATAAAAGTATTGATCATATTCAGTGTCATTATGCAACGTTTTGGAACTGATGATAATTTTAAATGCACTGGCTGCAGGCATTTTGTTGTATAATTAAAATATGTTTTAATTTCCATAGGAAAATGTGTGAATGACATATTGTTTTCCAGCTTGTGTCTTTGTGTTTCTGAATATATAGACCCTGCATAATATATAATGAAAATAATAAAATATGGATTCTGATTTAGAATATTTGAATTAAAATCCTAACTGAAGTAAAATTCCATGGATGTAATAGGACACATGTAACATGCTCGAAGGTCGATTTTTTTTTGTGTCTTATGCTATTACTCTTATGCAAGCAGCCCTAAGGTTTAAAAAAAACTCAAATATATTCATTCATAAACTTCTTGAGGGAAAAAAACATTGCATTCTGTCTCGAGCTATGACTGAGAGTGTGAAAGGGATCAATCATCAAATGACAGGTGACATTTACAGGCTGACAGCAGGGTGACAACCTTCCACTGGGTAAATGGGTGGTCACACATTTAACATCGATTGTATCTGGGGGGGGGTGGGGGGTTGGGGTTAGCGCAGCTTGCCACCGAATCGATGGATAAATATTGTAAGCCCCTCCCCAGGTTTGATCTTGGCGTTTCTAACAGTTTGCCTCCCCAAAGAAGCATCAAAATTGGACTCTTCGGGCTAACATAGCTGTCGTGTGTGTATCGTCGTGTGTGTAACGACGTGTGTATCCTGCGGGACTTCTGCACTTTACACACGTTGTTGATCCGACGTGTGGAAGCAGAGATACCAGGCGGTATGAGAACACTGTGTGACACTCTACCAGCTGCTGCCCAACAGCCCTCTATTCCAAGGCCACCAACACCCCCCCATCCTGGTTACCACAGCAACTCTCACTAGCTTCAGCCTTCTCTCTTTATCTTCATTTTTCTGTAATTCTCTCATGTTTATCATTTTGTGACAATTTCAAATCAATGCTGTTTTGCCGATTTGCCAGCTGCCTTTAAGAAGCTATTTGTGCTTTTGTCATTTACACACAGTTATTTTGAGTTCAGACCGTTTATTGGTTTTTATTTTTATATGAAGAAATGGCCTTGAAGGTTACATTGAAATTATGCATAGAAAACAATGTTTGAAAGCTAATTGAAATAGTGCATGATTTACGAACTTTGTAGTCATAGTAACGCTCAGCTGCTTTTCTGTTCATTTGTTCATTTCTGGCGGAGACTGTAGGGCAATTAATAGATGCGAGTAAAATGTGACCTTTATTTAACTGTCACCATTGTTTGTCATCAGTTGCGTTATGGTTTTTGTTTTTCAATTTAGTTGATTTTGCATTTTTTTGTGTGTTTTTATGCCAGAACAATGAAACATGTGAGTCACAATGTCGCTTAAACAACCCAGCAACCTAAGAAGTTAATCTGAGGTCTAGTATTTTCTATGAATACGTTTCTTCTTTTTCTTCGCTCTGAAGCCATCGTCAATGAGCTCTCGTGGCAGAATGTCATTCCCCATCCCACTTCACCGGTTATGCTTTGAAAAGGTCAGATTTCATTTCATTTTGCTGATGTTATCCCCTGTGACTACATGAAAACATACAAAGAGCTGATAAGGGCAGGACCTCATTTCGCAGCCATGCTTAGATTTGCATGTAAAGGGCTTTCTCCTTGTTCCTCTAATAGGGCTTTTAGATTCTGTTGTAAGATTCATTTTGCTCATTGTAAACTTACCACATCTGCCCCCTGTAGACCTATCCTACATTCAATGTTTGGTTGCAGAACAGAGATAAAAGTTAGTACCTTAAGTGTACATGCATTATTTCCACACAAACCTTGTTTTTTTTTTACACATGTTCAGTTTAATATAGTTGGGTTGCTCGCTCTGGAAACCAGCTAACAACCTTCTACTTAGTCCTTGTTCTTAACCCATCTGTTCTTTATAGCCAGTTGTCCTACTCAGGGTCATTGGGGGGGCAGAGCCTCTCCCATAGGCTACCAAGGCAAGGCAGGGAACCCTTCGGGATCGCTGGGCACAATGACATGGGCAATTTGGGCAATCAGCCTCAGCATGTTATTGGACTGTGGGGGGAAACCAGAGCACCTGGAGGAAACCCCATGATGACACGGGGAGAACATGCAAACTCCACACACATGGAATCCAGGCAGAGATTCAAGCCCCGGTCCCAGAGGTGTGAGGCAACAGTGGGAACCACTGCACCACCATGCTGCCCTTGTTCTTAATCACAAATAAAAAAAACACATTTAACACAAAAAAGGTAGCTGCTCAGTATTAGTATTAGTTATTAGTTTAAGTATAACTACTAAAAATATAAATTTGGTCTTTGCTTTCGTTTTCTTCACATCACTTTTGATTTGACAGAGTAGTAGCTCCATTTCAAGGTCCCCCAGGATTTTCTGAAATCCTCACATTATCACAAAGAGCAAGAACAGCAATGCTGAGAAAAATCTCATCTCAGCTGCTTGTATTCCCTTTTACCCACAGTTCTTGACCACAAGGGAAGATACTGTAGTGGCAAATTGTAAGCTTCTGTGAACAAGAGTATTTAAGCTCAAAGTACTTAAAGTCCTTCACTAAAGGCAGACTCCCATCTGAAAGGAGCAATCCACTCTTTTTCAAGAGATCACCATGGCCTCAGATTTGGAAGTGCTGATTCCCATCCCGGCCACTTCACGCTCAGTATAAAATTGTTCAGGTGCAAGGTCCTGGTTGGTTGATGCCAGAAGTACAGCATCATCTGCATGTGGACAAAATTATGTATTAATAATAATAATAATAATCAATACTTCATTGATCCCCATGGGGGAAATTGTCTTTACACCTTCCTCAACTTTCTCTTTTTCGTAGAATAAGTTGTCTGCTAACTGGGACACATATCGTGATCATTGAATTCAGGGGTTTCATTCCAACCCATTTTCACAAGTGTTGATTACTCTGTGAATTCAAGTATGACACTGTCCTAGGATGCCACGTTTCCAATATTTGATGGTCAACTGAAAATGGTATTATTGCAAAGTGGAAGTTTTTTAGGAACAGCAGAAACTCATCCACAAAGTGGCAGACCACGTAAAGTAACGGAGAGGGGTCGCCAAGCACTGAGACGCATAGTGCGTAAAACACGCCAACGCTCTGTTGACTCAATGGCTGCAGAGTTCCAACCATCATCTGGCATTAACCCCAGTGCGAAAACTGCACTGAGAGCTTCATGGAATGGGCTTCCATGGCCAAGCAGCTGCATGCAAGCCTCACATCAGCAAGCGCAATGCCAAGCGTCAGATGGAAGTGGTGTGAAGCCACTGGACTCTGGGAATGTGTTCTGTGGAGTGACAATTCACGCTTCTCTGTCTGGCAGTCCGATAGATGAGTCTGGGTTTGGCAGATGCCAGGAGAACTTTACCTACATGCATGGTGCCAACTGTAAAGTTTGATGGAGGAGGGATAATGGTATGGGGTTGTTTTTCAGGGGGTTGGGCTTGGCCCCTTAGTTCCAGTGAAGGGAACTTTTAATGCTTCAGCATACCAAGATGTTTTGGACAATTCTATGCGTCTAAGTTTGAAGGAACAGTTTGATGAAGGCTCTTTTCTGTTCCAGCATGACTGTGCCCCAGTGCACAAAGCAAGGTCAATAGAGATATGGTTGGGTGACTTTGGTGTGGAAGACTTCAACCCCATCAAATACCTTTGGGATGAAATAGAACAGTAATTACAAGCCAGGCCTTCATGTCCAACTTTAGTGCCTGACCTTACAAATGCTTTTCTGGATGAATGGGCTAAAATTCCCACATATGCACTCCGAAATCTTGTGGAAGTCCTTCCCAGAAGAGTGGCAATTCTTATGGCTGCAAATAAGTGGACCAATTCCATATTGATGCTATGGTTTTATAACGGGATGTCATAAAAGATCCTGTAGGTGTGATGGCCAGATGTCCCAATACTTTTGTCTCTATGGTGTAGCAGGGATGGCCATCTTTAGTCCTCTGTACCAGGAGCCCTTCCAGCTATGGATGCAGCTTAATATCCTGTCAGTGAAAAACAAAAACAGGAATGGGGACAAGCCACACCTTTGCAGGAGACCAACACCCACTCTAAATTACTTTTATTTTGTACCTGACATAACTCTTGCTACATCACGCCAGTGCCCACACACACACAACTGTAAAGTCAATAATTGACCTTTGGCCAAGGGTGCTCTGGTACCATGTACACTTACAAACATCCTTGTGTTCAAACGTGATGCTCAGTATGAATGGTCCAGGACTTGCATAGAAGTCCCGTAACAATTTGCCTCTCCTGGAGTCCATACTTCCCAATCACTCCCTTCATGCTTCGAGGTCACACAGTAGGAAGGCATGGTCTGTAAGGTTGTGCCCTTTTGAGTATCTCGCCCACTTTATCCAAGAAGGTTGAGTACACTGAGGTGCTTTTTGCTACGTCCACACAAACAATGAAAGTTTTTCTCTCTGCAACTCAAAGCCATATAGAGGCCATCCTCTTGTCCACTGGGAAAAATCCATTTGCACATCCTCAACCAGGAAGTTGTGAATATCCACACATGCCTGATATCATGGGAAATTCTGGAGTAGGAAGGATACTCCTGATGAATAGGTTTGGTTTCAGAGCTCAACTCTGTGTAGAGGTCAAGCCATCTATTTATTGCTGATAGTTTTGCATCTCCAGCACTAATTTCCATTGCTTTGATTTGATCAATCTAGATCCTTCCTGCTCATGCTTACTACCAAAATAGTATTGCATCTGACCCCCACCTTTCACCTTATAGGTGGTGAGCCCATAAGGTGGCCCCACACAGTCATTTCTGGTTGTGGTTGTGAGATGTTGGTGGCCTGGCTACTAGCTATTCAACAGCAAACCACACCCCCAGACCTTCTGAGTGTTCTGGGTTTTTTTGGCACCTTCCATTGGAGTCTTTGTTGGTTCCATGCTATGGACCTGTTTGACCCATCGAGGAGATCATGCTTATGATCATGCACTGTGGATCGTTAAAGCATGCAAATCCCCCACCATAGCAAAATCATGAACCTTTGAGGGGATGTAGTCCTTTCCCTTGTTAAAACACTGCTTCTTATTTAAAACCTTGCAATTGCTGGCATTTAAACAGCTTATGAAGGTATTAATAAAAACGGCAGAGGTGCTAGCCCTGTCTGAGCTCCAGACTCATAGGAAGGGGAAGATGTTTTTACGCTCAGGGTGCTGAAGTTGAATCGACAAATAGACTTTGTTGTTTTTTTGTGTTTTTGTATAACTGGTAGCTATCAACCGCTAGCAACAAGATAACAAACATGAAAACATGGCCTGGGTACCACCACTTTCACTGCATTGCGAGATAAATATAATGCTATGTTTTTCTTTGCCAAAAACTATAGTCATGGGTATTCTGACTGATGTACTCTGACACTGCATTACCACCAGCAACCAGAGAGGGTGCTAAAGTACCCTCACCACCCCTACATCCAGCACTACCGTCCGAACTTTTGTATTTGTACAGTTTATAGAGCGAGTGTCAGACTCTGCGCCCACTTTAATGCACTTAATATATTCATTACCTTCTCTGCTTTTCATGCTTCTATGAGGCAATATTCAACCTGAGTCAAGGGGACATTGGAATAATATACATTAACAAGGATCCACTTTTCACACCAGGAATTTTAAAAGCACAGTAATAATGCCTGGGGCAGCAAATGTCTCCTCTGTGTGATTAAGGAGGCACACAAACTGGCTCTTCCAGACTGGCGTAGCATGAATGACGCACATCTGGTGATGATTAATCCACACACAAAGAACTCCTGTGATTTTTAAAGCAGATTTTAAATGAACCGATGTCCTTCGTCCGCACATTATTTATAGACTCGCTTGCTTGCTTTGAACTATATGGTTAAAAAGCATCATAATTAAAATGCGTTAAGGACTGGGGAAAAAATTCCAAATCACTAGTTTCCACTTTCTGAGGTGTTTTAGCATAATGTCTGTCAAATTGTGGCTAAATATTGCTAAATTTGAAGCGGTTAATCTTTCTATTGTTGTAACACCACATTATTGTAAATGACTGTTTAAACTTGATACAGTGTGA
>JAODUD010000127.1:2957501-2989540 GCA_026784285.1 Stomatorhinus walkeri
TGTCATAGTTAGCATTAGCATTTTCCCTATAGAAATGAATGAGCGGTCCCCATAAGGATATGTTTACCCTACATATGCATGTGTGTGTGTGTGTGTGCGCACTCCCTAGGATGGCATCCATGCTTACTAATGGATAATGGATAATCAGTAACAAATACCCTATTTTCAAACTTCTAATAACAAACCAATGCAGCCCCTGTTGTCCATTTCGTTTGTTAAATGGACAGAGAGGATCCTCTGCTTCCTCCTTAAGTGGATCTTCAAATTTTTAGGGAATTATGTAATGGGCTTTAATTCTCCCATCAGAGGTGCGAACGATGCTGTAATTTACACGAATCCACCAGTCGAGTCGAGTGCAGACTGCGTGCTGGATGGGTACAGTGACGAAAGCTCTTCCCAGTCTCTGATCTGCAGTTGTTCCGTGCTGCTATTTAACAGGAAACCCTTACTCAACAGTGTACTCGATGCATGCAGAGTAACGTATTTTCAATATAGGCTAAAAATAATGGTGAGAATGTACTGGGCCACGTTACATGCGGCTGAGTCACTGGTTTTCAGGCATGTAATGGGAAGAGTCTGAGGGAAGTGTAAGATGCAGTTTTGATAACATGAGAATATTCTCTCTTTTATTAATTCACTGTAGTGCATCACTCAGTTTCCTTCACTTCTGTTATCACTCTCCATTTTAATTTCCTCCTCAGTGTAAAAATGCTTCCCCTGGTACATCTTTTTTTTTGTGGCTCAGCGGGTTAGGACCCTGTGCCTCTGATCAGAGGATTGTTGGTTTGAATCCCAGCACCCGCAAACTAATGCCACCATTGTGCCCCTCAGCAAGACCCCTAACCTCCAAGGCCAAGGGTCGGCCACCTGCTGCTCTTTTACCACGTGGCTGCGGCTCTCCTCATAACGATGGACGATTCACATTGTCCTGTCTTATATTATGATAATACTTTCGTAAAGATTAATCATTTATTTATGGGTTAATATTATTATTTTTCATTTAGATATTTCTTTAGCTATATGCAAATGCCGGAGTCCGTCGCATGCTTCTGTTACGTCTTAACTCCATAATTTACATCTTCCTCAAAGTCATTCGCTAAAATGAGATTACGTCTCTGGTTAAATAGTATGCTTTCTGGAGTTTTCTTAAGCAACGTTTTTTGGGACTCTTTCATATACTTTTTGTAGTAAATCCAGGTCTTTGTAAAATTTATTATATTTTCTCCGATTTGCATATTATAGCCAGCTGAGCTTGGAGTGGTGAGTACATTTTGCAGTTCTCGGTCAGCAGAGTTACAGTACTGAAGTGGAGAGCGAAGACTAGACGACTACAGAGCCAGATGAAAGAAGGATGAGGGTGAACACTATCGCTACAGAACTAATCAGTCTTGTGCTGTCAATCACCTTTGCGCTGTTACGCCTCTGAGTGATTTAAATCAGAGATGCCCCTCCCTAAAATAGTTTTACTATAATAGTTTTTGTAACTACTTTAACTTTTATTTTTGTATTAAATGCATATACAGTGGTACCTCAGAACTCGAATTTAATCCGTTCAGAACCAGATCGAATTTTCCCCATAAGAAATAATGGAAAGCCAAATAATTGGTTCCCGGCCCCAAAAAATCACACCTAAATATGTTTTTTTCTTTTAGCATTTAAACACAAAGTGAACCAGATAAAAGAAGACGAGCATAGACTGCACTAAACACATCTAAGCACATTTATGAAAACGGTAATTTGTAAAATAAGAAAATAAATGTATGAAAACAATATGTCCTGCCCCGATCGTCTGCTCCTTCCGTGTGCCACGCCCCCTCGTTAACCCAGTGTGGAATCCTAGTGTGATCAGCCGTTTCTGGTTGTTGTCATTAGTCCTCTGTATTTAGTCTGCGTTTTGCCTGCCTTACCTATAATTAAACCCTGTATTCCCCGATACCCTGATGCGACAATATTATTATAATTAAATGTATTAATGGTTTATTATTAATATTAAAATAATTAATAAGGAATCTTTATTTTAAAATGTATTTTATTGTATAATAATAATCACTGTTACTGTCTCTTATTGTCTAAATGTATTTTTACTGTCTAAATATTTGTATTCAGCTAGTGTAAACATGCAGGATGCTATCACTAGCATCGCTAGCATGCGAGGCTCAGACTGAAGCATTATCCAATGTTTCAGCTAAGAGACGTGCCGCGTGTCTCATTTCCCCGCACGTAAATTAGCTTAGGTCGGCGTTCACGGTTTGACTTTTGAGATTCAGATCGAGTTCTAGGTAATTTTTTTTTAACTGGTTGGTTCAACTTTTAATTAATTCAAGTTCTAATGAGTTTCAGAACTGAGGTACCACTGTATACACATATCACTTTAAAAATCATATCTCAATCCCCTTTCTTTACCCATTGTGCCCCTTTTAAATCTTGAGTCAGACATTTAGGAGAAAATGGCTCTTAGCTTTAAAACGGTTGCCGACCTCTGCCCTAGGGATACTGCATGCTGGCCAACCCTGTGTTGTGACACCCCCCCCAAGCTTACTCTTATTTGCGTAAGTGTCTGTGTGTATCATGGAGAGCAAGAAGGGATAAGTGAGAAGAAAAGTTTCCACAATGGGATCATCATACTACCGGGCTTTAAATCACAGTCCTCAAGGTCTGAGGTGCTGATTTCCCAGCCTTCCTTTACCTGTGAGCCAGATGTGAAGCCTCTGTGGCCAATCAGAATCAGTAATTATTAAACTAACTATAAGACTTAAAGCACACATGTATAACGCATTATACAAGCCTTCATAATACATTATAACGCATTTATAAAGAATTATAAACATGGCTATAACGATTTATAAAAAGGCATAACACACTATAGCTAGGTTTATTATGCATTATGAATGCTTTATGAAGCTCTTTTCTATAATACATACCTTCGTAATGCATTATAATGGCTGACCATTATAATGCATTATGATGACTGCACTAAGTAAAGTGTTACCAAAGTAAGTATGTTGAAGAATTGAAAACAACTCCTGGAATTGGAATTAAGGGGCAGATTTACAGTGTCTCTTCTCAACAGTATCTGTTCTGTTCATTTAATCCTCGCCTTCATTTACTGATGCACTGACCCTCCCTGTCTCACCGTGCAGGCTCCCTGTGAGGCCCTCCACACCCCATCCACATACCCCGCCAACATGCTACCTCATCATCCTGGACAAGGCAACTTCGAAGACTTCACCTGCTGAGTCACTCGCCACTAAGGAGCGTGGCAGAACCTTGCTGCAGGCCGTCGGCACGGACAAGAGAAACAAGTTTAATCTCGGAAACAGCGCTACCCAGAATTTAACAGGAAATAAAACACGGTAGCCAAAACCACTCGTCAGTGAATCAGATATTACCTGATACTTAAAGTCTTTTTAGATGGATAAATTTTAAAATATGAGTGAAAACTTTAATGATCGAAAACTAATTTTGCATAACTGGTCACACCCACATTGAAGCCAGTTATGTGTGGATGTAGATGAACTGGAAATTCCCCCCTAAGAGACCAGTATAGAAGCCAATTCCTCCCAAAGCTTTGGTGTCACATGCAGTGTAACCCAAATGTACAGTCCCAAACTGGCTTGTTAGGTCATTAGAAACTTTGTAGTGTTTACTCCACTGTAAATGTAGCAACGTGGGCTCACAGTCACAGCTGCTTACGACGCTGCAGCTGAGCTGTTTGTGTGGCAACAAGGAACCTGTCATCCATTAAAGAAGACATGAAATGACCAGTTTTCCAGCTTTACTGGGTAATGAGGGCCTGGGTGAGGGTGGGGCAGGTAACAGAATGGACTTCCATGCTTTATTTCAGACTGGTTTAAAAGTATATGAAAATTTTCAGGTTTCATCTCTCATATGCATGCTGGTAACTCATCCCCTAGTGCAAGTATGAACCATCGTTAATTTTTTTTCATCTCACCGTCCTGTTTTTTTAGCTGCCCCATTTGTCTCAATCACATATACAATGAATTTTTGGAAAGTACACGTTGTCCTGGCTTCTGGTTGCATGTGCGTGTGTCTGTGTCTGTGTCCCTGGAGCGCGATGGAGAGGGAGACGGCGCCAGTTTCCGTAGTGAGAATAAGCTTTTCAGCCTAGTTTGGAATCCCTGTAATTTAATTTTAGGATCTATACCTGTGTTTGACTGGCCCCTTGTACTACCAGCAGAAAAAATCCTTGTGGAGAATAAAAATAACAGACCCCCCCCCCCCAAAGCTGTCCTGTGCCAGTCTGAACCCAACCACTAATAAACTTCTTCCTGTGCGCCCATGGTCTCGGTCCACGGACTTTCTGAGATGAAACGGCCTCTCCGACTTACTTCATTAACTTCTTTAAGGGGTTCAAACACTTTAATCAGATTTTCCTCTCAGCTGTGTTTTACTGAGACTAAAGAGATTAAGTGCCTTCAGTCTCTCTTCATAGATGATTTCATTCAGATTAATAAGTGCTCCAGCTACTAGACTTGCTCCCCCTAGGGTACCCCCTCTAGAACTGTTATCTATGTTTCAGCATAGAAAAATATCTACACTCTGGCCTCATCATGTCCACAGAATCCACCACGATGTACCAAACATAGAAAACACACCTTTTCTGGCCAGAATGACAGATGTAAACTCGATTATGGTTTAAAGACTGTTCCTCTCCTTTTATGTGTTTCTGTGTTGTCTGTCCAATGCAGGATCCCAGTCGCTGTATTCCAAATGCTTTTTTCATCACTAATTTCTGATTTTAAATAATTACACATCACTTTCTAATCACATGTGCATCAATGGACATAGAATATGTCTGTTTGCGTATAAATGGAGGATGGATGTTTGTGGGTGTGGACAGAGGATATTTTGCGCATGTGTGTATGCATGCATATGTATGCATGTGCATATGCACGTGACATGGCAAAGAACCCCAGACCCGCAAGGGCTCTTTATCTCTGCATCATGCTTTTATCGGACATACCTGTCACTATTATTACTTTTCATGTGCTGAAAGCAGCTGAGAATAAATGGAGAATCAACACTTCAGGTCCCCATCTTATCGTGTCTGTGCCATCAGCTGCTTATAGGTGAGAATACGCTTATACATCATCGTAAGCACTACATCTGTCGCAGCTTTTCCAACACAGCAGTACCATATACGTTAAGCAGACTACAGAATGTGTGTTGACTGTTACAACTGTGGCTTGTCCCTATTGTTAGAAGTTTATTTGCAAGCAACGCAGGCTTAAGCTAACTGGATTGTGCAAGAAGATTAAAAAGCTCCAGCATGTTCTATAGATGCTATATCACCGTTTCCTGGACTTCTATGAAATAGGGAGTTATTCATTTTTGCAAACTATCATTTTTATTTAATTCTCATGGAGCTTTGAAGTTACAGCTTTTGGATATATGATTTGACAGTTTCTTAATTTCTCATCCATACTTTGAATACACCAAACCTTTTATCTCAACTGTAAAACAAAATACTGCAAAATATTTGGTGTCCAATTCAATGTCTTTAAGAAATGTTTCATCTTTTTTATTCTGCTAATTTTCTGTATTTTTATTTCAGCTTTTCTTACATTGCTTTTGGAATGTATCTCAAAGTTGTATTACAATTATATTTATATTTAAATACAATATTTTCTTTCACAGTTATGGGAACTGAAGAATTCCAATCGAAATTGTTCAGGTTTTTTGAACATATTTTCTGGAACTTTGTCTGTCAGAGTACCTTTAATTTCTTTTTCATTTAATTGTGTTGATTGTGTCTTCTGTGTTTGCAGCCCCTGGTGATACTAAAAAGTTACTGCACTTCATAGCAGTGATTAATAGGTGTTGCAATGATACCTTCTGCCCCCTACTGGTCAATCAGCAGTTGACTTGTTTTGTATATGAGTTGGAAGAGGCTTTGAAAAACACAGTATTGGCTTACTTATTTACAATTTACAGACAGCCTGAGAGTACTCCAAAAGGAGTTATCAGCGGGTGAAACAGTCATACACAGCTGATGATTTCTTCCTCCATTATCTAGCATTATGGCAAGGAAATGAATTAAATGCAGTCCATCCATTTAAATGAACACAACCAAAAGTATTTAAGGGGATGCTGCTGTCTGTAGCTGTTTACAGAGATAACAATCAAGTGCTGAAATAAAGCTGTTTTTTATTTTGGTGGTATTAGAACCAAAACCGAAACACCAAAATGATCTAGTCAAACAGTTTGATCATATTTTGTCTGTGTGTGTGTGTGTGTGTGTATGTATGAACACATCCCACAACTGGTCATCTGAATGTTTCGCCATGCTTTCCAGTCTATCTGTTTGAAGGTGGGAGTACTGGATACGTTTTAGCTGGGGCTCAATTGCTTTTGTCTTCTGGGATTTCTGTTGGATGTTTGAACCTAATGGGAAAAAGAGTATTTTATGAAACTGTTAGAGTCTGATGCGCAAGCACAAAAACTACACCACTGGTATGTAAAAGTGGTGTCACAATATCATCAAAGTCTTTCACTATTATGTTTTTATCATTATTACTACAGTTATTGTTACCGACAGTATTAGGCACATATATACCAATATCAAGCATTTTTTTTTATTTTCTACCATAAAACCATGTATATTACCAGATAGTCCAGCCTCCACCTTTTTAGACATAACTGTCCTACTGTTCTACTCTCATGAAGTAAAAATAAAATAAAAAAAACCTGTTACTCCGATTGTCATGCTTATTTTACATCGCTTATCATACAGTGTAGTAGCATCAGAACATAAATGACGTCATACCACTGTTTCTGACATCTTTGTTTTCAGCTGTAGCCAATATCCTGAAGATGACTTTAGATTTACCTGAATAGTTTGACTTTAATGGCGCCCTTCATCCACGTTTTCAGAATGTAACATTCATTTTAGTAACATAATGAAGTTTAGAATTGAAGCTGCATTAGCTTCAGACAGAGGATGAGACAGAGAGAGTCAGGGTGAGATTGTTGGCCTGCATTGAGTAGACAATTGTAGATTCGTTTTGCTTTTTTTGGTTGTGTTTGGCAGAGTTGTTAGACCAAACTCAGCTGGCTGCTCCATCCTGTTGAGCTACTCTTTTCAGTTGCAGTATAAAACCTGGACAGACTTGCAATCCAGATCATTTGTTCCTGCAAGGCTAAGAGTGGACGTTATTCTGTTTGTCGACAGCTATTCTGTTCCCATTGTTCTGCTTTGTTCTGAGACCCATGGTCATGAATATTTCCTCAGCATTACAAGCCTGTAAATAAACACCACAGTGTTTATTCCACATTCGCCTGCCTCTGAGGCTGCATTTTCATTCGATTTACATGCAAAATGTGCCTTGACTTTAGTCAGACTAAGAGAGATAATTGCCCCGTTATTTTTTATTGACATCTTCAATGATTTCCCACGTATTATCCAACACAATAGACTATGATGCAAAACACTAGACCTCAAGACCTCTCAAGCTCTTTTCTAAATGAAAGCAAGTATACGTCACTGCAGCCGGCAGCCAAGTGTCGAATGGGAGGGGCCATGTCGTGTTGGAGGGGCAATGGCGAGTAGGAGGGGTTTATGGTTAGGGTTTGGATTGGAAAAAGGGGAAATTCTGCGATATAGTCTAGTCACCATTTCAGTACATAGGTCCAGTGGAGAAATGATTTGCTGTCATCCTTTAGGTGGTCAGACAGAAACCCAAACACAACTGTCAAAAGCAGTGAAGCTTCAAAGCCTGTGCTTGGTTGCAGTATTGTACAGTCAATCAATTTGGTTCAACCCAATAACTTTTTATTGGGTTAAATTAATTAAGTTATAGGACTAGATTACATGCTCATCCATGCTCAAAAACTTTATAAAAACCTATTCTCAGAAGTAACCTTTTATAGAACTGGGGAACGTGCTGCTTAAAGATATCGACCTGAACATAAATGATTCAAGTTCAGGTCAGGCCCTGCTGTAGTAAGCTCAATCAAGCTAATTAACCTGGAATGCTCCCATAAAACATTTTTAAATATCTAAAAACTGTAGGTCACTTTGGAAAAGGGCATCTGTGAAGGAAGCGTAACCCAGCAGTGATTGACTGCACATTATAATCCCGCCCACTGCTGGTTTTGAGGCCTCATTTCTCTCATTGAGCAGGAGTTTATATAAAATGTAGCGTCAGCCAAATGTTTTATTGTTGCAATTAAGGCTTGATGGATTCCTACATCCTGGGGAGGGGGGGGGGGGGCAAGATAGCAACAGAAAACTTTTGAAAAGTGGTTGTTAGAAGTTTGCGTGTTTAAGCCAGGCCTGAGGTCGCTGCCCATTAACTGTTGGAAAAAAGCAAGAATCTGGCAGGCGGTTTTGTTCTGGATGATCGGACAGACAGCAGCGAACCTGGGGGAGACCAGGGTGGAATTTGACAGCGAAGTACCGCACGTCTCCGCCCGTTCTAGCTCAAATTTGCAGCAACTGTCAGGCATGAACTTACTGAGCTGAGCTCCACGCCACCCCCATAAGTAGGAGAGACAGTCTTGATGCCTGACTGTTTCTGTGAGGAATGACACGGGGGGGGGTTAATACTGCCGAAAGCCTACAGCTGAGAGAGAAAAACACATTCACTGTAATGGAAGCCAAACATTACAAATGTAACATTACGAAAGAGTTCATTTTAATTTGCCGCGCACGTGTACGAATTTGCTTGAAACCCTTATCTCCTGTTGGGGGATTAAGAGAGATAAGCTTTCGCATCCCCACGAAAGTCGAACTGAAACAATAGGCACTTTCTGCAGGCTGTGTAAAGCATCTTGATCAGACACTTTTCTCCCTTCTGAGTCACCATCTGAAGGTTACTCCGAGTCCAGATTGTCAGACGTCCAAGTCCCCAGTGCATGCAGCACGTTAGTGTGTAGGCCATGCATCTGCTGTTCTATAAGTATTCTCTAACATGTCCAATCATTTGTCAGCATCACAGGGGAAAAAAGCCCCTAAACTCATTGCACTTACGTGTTGTTCGTGACACGCACACTGACCCCTTTCCATCACGCCCTTATTGCGTATGTGTGTATCTTTATATATAGAGGCTGTACCTTGAGCTGGCCTGGCTTCAATGGCAGACCTCAGTGCCTTTGAACAGGGTGTTATTATTTTCCCACATCTGGCGGCTCCTTCGGTAACAAAGGCTGTAATAGCTCTTACATCACATGTGGCGGGGGGAGGGGGGGGGGCTGTTGGGACCATCACTTGTGAAAAAAGATCATCCTCGTTTGGCTGTGGGCGAAGGCTCTCTGAAACAGACCATCTTGTTTCTTAGTTAATGCTTAGTTATTCCAGGAGAGTTACGAGTTCTCCCCAGTTAAAAAGCTTAGCTTATTACTGGAAGTTTACAGTACTCAGCATGACCCCCCCCCCCCTCCTGGAACATGAACCGAAATCCTTCCGATGAAAGGCCTGTGCAGGCACTGCACTTGCTATAATACTTCCTGCTTTGGTCAGGATCACGGAAAGCGACTGAAGACAGACTATGGCCGGATGCAGTCGTCGTGGGCAACCTGTTGAAGGGACCAACCAGAGCTGGCTTGGCAAACGGACCCCTGCTGGCGGTGAAGGCGTGCAACACTCCTTGCCGAGTCACCCTCCTGACAAGGCTTGCCACCCCCTAGTTTCCGCCACCTGCGACGAACCATTTCCACCAAGTTTGCGAGCTACCTTCTCATGTCAGTAGTCCACAGGAGTCCAGATCTGCTGCCAGGAGCACTCTCATTTGAATCAAGTCACATTAGAAGCCTGCCTAGAGCCAGCTTGCTTTAATTCTGCAGTCGTCTTCATTTCCACGTCCACATCCTGTGTAATTATACATGGCTCACAGACCAGAATGTCACTAATTATTCATGTGTCACATATCCTCTCAAAAGCTTCATACAGAGAAGCTCCATTCTCGCATTTTCAGGATGCCTTGTCTAAGCAGCCCCCTGCTTTTCCCCTTTCATGTGCGGCCGAAAACGCGTGAGATAAAGGACGGCCCTGCCATTCTTCATTACTCCCCAACAAGCGTGACAGATTAGGCACCCCTTTCTTTTTTTTCTTCTCTTGCCGCGGCTCGAATTTATCCTGTCCAATCTTTGGGAGTAATTAGCGAGTCCAGTCGCTCGTCACAGATAAGGCAGCATCTTGCTCTTCTCAGGCTTGGACGCGTGTGCTCCTCATTAAGACGATTAATCGCTCCGCCGAAGAGCATGCGGGGTTTGGCGGCGGCAGCGGCGGCGCTACCTTAATTACATTCGCGCCTTTCAAGCCCCCTCGTTTATTTCAAAACGGCGCCATCCATCTCTTGTACATGAGAAGGAGGATCCGCTGCCCTACCCAGACCTTCAGCCCCCCCCCCCCATAAATAATGTCGCCCTCCATATTTGATGACTATTTTTTTCTTTGCTTAAAAGTCAGATCGGATTTGCAGAAAAGGGAGGTTCGTCTGCATCGCTGGCCGGTCTGTATATATATCTTCTTTAATTTCCAGATGAACGTCTGCTTCGGTCGCAGACAAAATGCGCTGGCAATTTGAAAAAAAATGCCCTGATTTTTTATGCTTATAACATTTACTGAAATTTGTAGTGGATGTTATTTTAAAGTATGACAAGATTTTTAGAGACCATTACCGCAATAATTCAGTGTAACTGCATTGCCGGTTCCCGGTAAAGAGCAATTAAGCTCAGTCCTCTCCATATCGACGTGATGGACCCCAGTAGGCTATGAGTGTTGCAGAGTGTTAAATGTTCAACATTATCCCACTATTTCAAGCTGAGAATCCAATATTGTACCATGTAATTTGTCTTATTCATATTAATTTCATATTCAGATCAGATTCCCTTATAGACATTTTTAGTGTATTTGCATAAAAGAAATGCTGTTCCAAATTGTGCCATAATGAAGAAATATCACAATAGATAAATAGATAGATCTTGTCTCCGTCTCACCCTGCCTTTGACTTAATAACTTGGTGGTCTTGACTACATCTTTATGTCATTGTTGGGATTGGGGTTTCACCCATAGAAATGAAAGGATGGTCCCCACACAGATTACAGTTCTGTAACTACAAAGAGTACAGGTCTGTGTGTGTGTGTCATCTGTGCCTATATGCATATATCATGTGCTTCAGTATTTCATGATGCAGCTTACAATTCCTAGATTTAATATGTACTGTATATGTCAGAACATACTCTTAGTATTTTCCAAGAAACCTCTCAACGACCTCTTAACCCAGAATCCCATCCTTGGCAGTGCACATAAAGCTATCACACTAGTCACATATTAGAGGTTCAGCAGTACACCGATGCAATTTTTCTCCATACTTCTTCCTGCCACATGAACAAGCTGAGAAAATAATATTCTTCATCAGGCTATTAACTATTATGAAGTGTATTGACAAGAGGAATGGAAAGATGTATGTCCATACCGGAAGGTGGACAGAGATCTGAGGCATCATTAGAACTGCAGCCGAAGGGACAGCACATCCAGGATATTTTGGGTTTGCACACTGCTCACGTTGAAGCACAACCCCCCCACCCTGCAAAAATAAAAAACTAGGGAAATTGACCTAGAGGGTACACTTCAATCTTCATTCTTCAAAAACAGACCCCAGATTCATAGACAAAATTGAGACTAAATAATAAATATGTAGTCCTAAAATCTGAGAAGTTTTTAAGTGCTTGCTGTTGTGGTTCAGATATTGTAAAAATAGTGCTGATAATGGCTCAAATTCCTGTTACCGAAGAACTGAAGATATAAATACAGGAGCAGACATAACAATACGAATGTGATTCTTAAACACAAACTCAAATTAGCTCTAGTTTAAACACTGGTGGATATTTGCAAGAAGCTGCGGCGGAGTAATTGGTTTTCCCCGCTGGTTTGTTTTGCAGTGTTTCTCAGCACCTCGTGGAAATGAACTGGAGAAATCAAAGTGGACGCTAGTCATTAACATGGACTTAAATAAATCGCAGCGCACACTCCAGGGGGACCAGTGGAGATCAAAGATCTGACTCCGAGAAAGCGGCTTCACTTAATTGAAAGAATATTAATTAAACTCAAACGTTATCATTTTGCATCCTCGTTTCTTCATATCAAACACATTTTCATCTATCTGCTATGGGCAAAGTGAGGTTTTGAAGAACCTCTTGTTCCTGGAGACACCACGACTCTTCTTGGAACACCATCGAGACTACATTGTTTTGCATAATTTTATTTATTTACACATATTTATTATTTGTTTCATGTTTTGTACATATTGTTAAATGTCACATGTCTTGTCCTGTCTTGTGTTTTGTTCGCACTGTTCTGGGAACTACTGTCCCAGTCTCGTTGCACTGTCATGCACAATAACAATAAAGAACTGGATCTTGAATCACATGATGCTGTAATTTCAATCCTCGTATCATTTTCTATACCTTGCTTTTCAACTTTGTCTGACCATCAAGAATAACAGCTTTTGACCTATCAGGTCTCGCCAGCGTTCCTCCCATCTGACATTGTATCTCATCTCCATTACACAAAGCTTTTTAAACAACCATTCTTACTCAGCCAGCAAATCTATGCGTGTTTACTGAAGGCAAGTATAATCAATATATTAATTATTTAAAAGCCACGGCATGATTGAGAAATACAACCACCAAACAAAAAGTGTTGTTTTAAAATGGTACCTGACAGCTGTACTTGCAATTGAATAAATTCCATGCTCAAAATATCGAGACAGCGTGCATTAGATTTACATCTGGAAAAGCCTTGTATCTATACAATATGCCTTCAGAGGATTAGAGGAAAGGCTAGTATTGACATCTATCATTCTGCCCATCCATCATCCAACCAATTGTTGAGAATGGGCTAATGAGATTATGTGTTCAATATATGACCTGGCCGATGAAAAACATAGTATATTTATTTATATATACAAGCATGTATCAGTTCAATAATCACGTATACAGTGTAGGATCACAGTGACCTATTAGGAAGCACAGAGCACAAGGCAGGAGACCCACTGACCTGAATGTCAGGCCTACAAATTTATATTTTACTTATTTAGATGGTTTTATCAAAGCGACATACATTACTTTGGAGAAATTGCAGGTTAAGTGACTTTGGAGACACTGATTAGCCTAAAAAGTGATTCTATTCTTGTTCAGCCTAAGAGCCCACATTTTTCCTTAGTTGTTAAGAGTATACTCATGATAGGCAATCCGTAGTGTGCCCAAACATGTCCGACCGCCTAAAGTCTAGCTGCGCACGCAACACACGTGACGATGCTACCAGTGAATGCATGTGCACATGAATACTTTACATGAACTGAACCCAGAAGGAAAAGATCAGTTAGGCTTTACAGATCATGTGTATTTAACAACCATCGCAGCAAAGGGATCACTTTGGTTTATGGCAGGGGTGCAGTGTTTGTTGGAAATTTGGGCTGACAAGAGTATCCGGGAACAGCTGTATGCAACACAAATAACTCCAAGATATTTGCTAAAATACAGGACTATCCTATATGCGCAGCACAATTAAATGAAAAATGCCGCATTGCATACCCAATAAATCTACACGAGGGCTTATATGACTCCAAAATAAGCCACAAAACAAGGATAATACTCATGACCTGTGCTGTGTAGTAGTGCTTTTCTCCCATTTTCTTCAACACAAAAAGTTGCATGGTGATGACAGAAGTGTGCTCAGGCCTGGAATGTTGAGCGCAATGTGAGCGCAGACAGGCGGGGGAGTGGGGAGGAGGGACAATCGTGCTTGGACACAGTACAAGGCAACTGGGCCAAGTGTAAATGCACACCACAAGTCACAATCCAAACAAGTTAACTGCGGCGGGGGGTGGAACCGCTGGGGGGGATAGGGGGAGCTGGTGCTGATATTTTTTAACCACTGACTCCACAATCCCTGAAACTGATCCCATGACACACTTTTGGCTCCCGACTTTCCAAATGGGAAACCCTGGTCAAAAATTCTAGAATGCATTCTAAAGTACAGCATGGGTAGGACATGAATAGACCACTGACAGAGCAAAGATGGGATTCACTTGGCCAACTGTGAAGGTGTGAGGCGAGAGTGTTACCCCAGGAGCTATGGCCACACCCCTCCCCTGTCTTCTACAGGAGTAAAGGCATCTAACACCTAAATGAATCAGTCTGATGCATTCTGCAAGCCATGCAACTTTCCAATTATCCAGCCAAAGCTTAGAAGACCCCAATCATCTGACTGAGCATTTATTAATCTTCAACAGTCACAGTTGTGTCATCTTACTGCATTTTTCATGCTCATTTTCATGCAAACTCAGGGGAAAAACCGATTTAGTGTAAGTGATACGGTTCTTATGTGTAAAGAATTAGCTGATATAATCAGGGCTTGTTAGGACCATGTAGGTTGCTGCTTTATACATAGTTGGGCTGAGATATACACATGGTTTAATCTTCACTGAATAAGACTGTAAAACAAAGTGGCTTGGTTATAATCCAGGCTTTCAATTGCAGTTTTGTCGATTTGGATTAAGGGCCCGAACACCAGTTATAATTTTTATACGCTCAGCAAAATTCAAAAAGGCTATTGCAGGCATCTTGATTTTATCAATCCCAGTTTGGGAAAAATAAAGTATTTATAGTATTTCATCTGACAAATCATGCGACATATTCTGCACATTATCATTAAACCAAAACCAAAGCTTATACGAAAACAATCAGATCCTCAATGTTTAAACATCAATCATTTTAACAATTTTGACAACCTCTGAAAATCGTTATGATGTGTACTCCATTGAGAGAATAAAACAATACAGTCATATCAAATTTTCACCTATAAATGGAAATTAATGTATTCTTAGAACTGGAACCAAATCTTACATTTAAATTATTGGTAATTGAATATTTTTTTCAGATGCCAGACAGAGCAGAAGAATGGCTTGTGGAGGTGGCACTTAATGTAGCTGAACTAATAATGCCTAACATTTAAAACAGTGAAAATTTATAACGCATAGCTATTTCATAGTGTGTCTGGTTATTTCACATTCTTATTGTTTGTATAACTTTTAATTTATCTCCGCTCCCACTCATGAAATCAATAAGATAGAGACTAAACAATAAGAAACACCCTATTCCCCTATGCAAAATGACTGCATCGGAATTAATTAACATGACTGAATGTGGATGGTCTGGTCTGTTTGTCCTCATCCGGTGCCTCTGCCAGCAGGCACCTTTCCGTCTTCAAATTTCATTGACCGCTGTCATATTGATCAGATCAATGAAAAAACAGGGAGCATTGGGGAAACAAAAATTGAAAAAAAGCAAACAGACCACTCACATTAATCGATGTCATTGGCGGAAGAGGATTACGATGAGGCACGTCTATTTTGTAGCTGGTATTACAGTTAATGAGACCGGACTGGGTTTCTTATGCAGCAATTTTAAATGAAAAAGCAAACAGTATGCCTGTAATTTTAAAAAATGTATTAGATTGTCTTGAGGCCAAATTAAAGGTATTGCTTTAAATGGTTTGTGAAGTAACGCAGTGTGAATTGATTCGTGAAGGGCTTCTGGGAGAATGCAACCTTTTAACGTAGTGTTGGACATTTTTAAAATGTGTGTTACACTACTGTGGATACTCTCACCATGTATGCAGGGGCACTGTAAAGGAAGGGGAGCTAGAAAGATTCCAGGGGCTCTAAAATATTTGGAACTTAACTGGATTGGGGGCCCAAAATCTCTAGTGACATCCCTGCTTGCCCTTAACCTTCCGCCCCGGGGACGCTGCACACTGTGCTGTGACCCCCAAGCCTGCTCTCACCTGTACGTATGTCTCACAGCAATACGGGTGAGCAAAAAGAGAATTCCCCTGAATAAAGTATCCTTTTCTGGTCTGTGACCCCATTTTGAAATCACAGATTTCTGGTGACCCCATAGACATTTTTTTTCTAGAATTAGTTTTTGATCATATTTTTTATACCATGTTGCATAAACAAATTAGCCAGATTAGTGCACAGGCACATTTTATTTTCCCTGATCACATGTGCAGTTAGGTGAGCTCGTCTTCACAAGGCTGAAGGTGATCGCATTCATTTTATTTGGCGGAGCTAGACTTTTATTTAAGGGGGAGCAAAGGGTGAGCAAGGGTTTCTCAGAGGGGTCCTTATAAATATGATAAATGAAGGAAAAAATATTTTTCTCGTACACACTCATAATAAACAATGAGTTTGTAAATGTTTGTTGAATAAATACAACAAACATTTACAAAATCAGAAACACCAAGCGTAATCTAATTAATTAAATTAATGAATCTAGGCAGTTAATTAAACCCTCACATTACAGTATAGTGAAGTTGATTCAAAGCTTTAATATGATATGCATAGCCTGCTTACATGCAATAGAAAACTAATGACTGGTTCACCACATATACACTTACCGCACAGACTTCAAGCAAGGGCTAGCTTTGCTATAATAATACAACAACACTATAATTCAGCATGTGCACTAAAATATATCACACACACATACGTAAAACGACGCTGCCTAAAAGACGATCTATATCAGCAGGAGCAGGGATCGTGGCTAATTTAAACGAGACAAGGAGCAGACAGTGCGCGACGCGTTCATGCTATTTTTTATGTAGGCTACTGCAATTGTCTGACCACCTCTCATTAGGAAGGTAATACAGTGAAATATTTTATAAATACCTGCTTAACTCCTGCTGTTATCAATACTGCGGATGTGTTTTGGATCATGTAGGAACGCGCGCCACTGCCAGAGCTTTTAGCCAGTGGCATGTCAGTAAGCAGCAGGCACAGGGAACTGCTGCGTCGGGATGCCTTCAATACCATTCGGAAATTACAGTTTTCCGCTCAAATCTTTGCCCGATCTCCTCATTGGTATATTTTATTGTTTACCATTTCCAGCGGGGTGGCAAGAGCTCTGTTAGGGGTGGCAATTGCCACCCCTTTGGCTCCGCCCCTTTTTTGAATATCGGATCGGTGCAGCTCTAATGTTTATTGATATTTATGAACGTGAAAGAAACAGTTCTTTAAGACTGTATGTGGTGTTTTAATAATAATTTTTAAAAGAATAATAATTAGTTGATTTTTTTATCAGTAATTACTAGACATTTCAGGGGACCCCATTTGAATTCCAAGCGATCCCATGGTTGAAAAATACTGCACTACTACTTGATTTTAAAGCTTTACAAGGCTTTACAGCAACAAGTAGAAAAAAATGAAACAATGAAAATTTAGAATAAAGAAATGTATAAGCAGGTTAAACTAAATGAATAAAAATGATTAGCTCCTATATACTCAACACAATTAATTACAGTATTATTTTTGCATCCTAATGCAATGTTAATTTACATCCTAATGAGTACCATAATGATTACCACTATTTCTCATGCACAGTCAGTCCAAATGTAATTGTACTAATAAAAAGTAACAGTAAAAATATCAGAAATATCTAACAGAGTCGATCTATAATGGGCAGGGATCCCATACAGAGCATTCCATGCCTTGTCTCCTGAGCTTCGGGCTTAACCTCCAGGCCCTTCTGTGACACTACTGCATAAGCAGATGGAAGATGAAGAATACGATCCATAAATTTGATTTGTAGACCGTATTCAGCCAGACTTGTCGGAGACACGCCCATATCATACAATGTAATCATGGCTATATCTGTACCTAACTGGTTAAGAAAAATTCAGTAGTACAATCACAAGAGGTACACCAGGACTGCATCAGTTTCGCTGCGCACTAAGTCACACAAACAGCACCACTCATACGAGCGCCAAATGAAATAAACCTGTTCTCGCGAGATTTGAAGTCACCTAGTTACGGACAGGCAGTCCTATTGCTGTCTAATGAGAAAATGGCGGCTCGTGGTAGCTTCCAGACAGCGACAACGGGAGGCGGCGGAGCTATGGGCCCCGGTCCCCCAGTAAGCGGCGGTGCTCCCGGTATGGGCCCAGGAACTCCGTCGGGGAGGATGGGTCCTTCGCCTGCAGCACAGAACCACATGTACCGCTCACCGATGCCTGGGCCTGGATACCCGGTAGGATACAGGGCTTTGGGAACAAAGGGAAGGGGATTGGAGGGAGGCTGGGACGCTAACCGGGATGCGCTTCTACCAATAAGTAAAAGCCAGATTTTACTGGTTAAATATGAATAGCTAACTTTCCCTCTAACCTACTCTCTACCTGGTTCCGATATGTGATAAGCTGTGGAATATGTAGTGCAGTGTACTGCAACGTTTTAACCTAGTTTCTAGTGTAAACCGAACGTTACCCGCGTATACTTAAGATGAATAAAAGTAGGATTTTAAAGTAAAGTACGTACTTAATACAAAGTAACATTTTCAGATGTTCTATTCTTATTACTTTCATTTAGTATATTAGTTTATATTTGCTTATTTTCATGACTACCCGGGTCATTAACGTCGTAGTCTGTCCTGTATTAAGACAGTTAAACCCTGCAAAAATACTATGGTAAATTAATATGTAGTGTAAAGATATTTACAAATATTGGCATACTAGTCAATCATTGTCGACGTAAAAAGTATCGGAATGGTGGAAGTAGATTTTGCTTAGAAGGCTTTATGTGAGTGCTGTTTTTATACAGAAATGTATAAAAGCACAACAGGCAGTAGCCGAAAAGCCATGGGAACGAACGCGAAATGCTGCATTTATTTGGGATTTCAGAGTCGTGTGTCTAATTTGCGGCCGTACACAGCGACCGTTCAGATTACTAAAGTATTCCAGTGTAACGGTGAACTGTCCACTGAGATGTGGGTACCGATTATTGGCACGCCGTCATGAAGGGTGCAAACAATGATGGTGACACTTAATTGATCCCATGTGGGGAAATTCTCTTTTCGCCTACCCCATCTTGCTCTCCATGACACACACATAGGTGAGAGCAAGCTTGACAGTGGCCCACAGACGTGACCATTCTGCCAGTGCCGGGCTGGAACCGGCAACCTTCCAATCAAAGGTACAGAGGCTTAGCCCGCTGATCCACACGCTGTCACCCAAAACAAATGTCAGAACCTGGGATCGGACCAGGGGGCTTTAGATCTTTTAATTAGACGATTTAATTACAACGTGTGGTTTTTAGCTCTCAACCAAGCATTTGAGTCCATTCTGGTGTTTTATTGAGCCACCCAGAAGCATCACAGTGGAAACTTATCACTAATCCTTCAGTTACTTTTTCACGGTAAGTGTTGAAAGGCACAACATTGGACATTACATCAAACGATAATGGTGGTCATTCACAATGCACCATGACACTGATAACCGATAACCTGATATCCTCTGAGCTCCTCAAATCTGGAGTCGAACTGCTGTCATGATGACACTACTAAAGATCTTGTGGATGTGTGTAGTGACTGCAGAGCCAGTCAAAGCCCATGTGTCACCCTAGGCGAGCTGGTGTCATGCATCGTTCATTATTCCTTTGCGAGAGATTTCTCCAGTGGTTCTGTTTGAAATTGTTTTTTCTTCAGTTAACAATCCTTAATATTCAGCTATAACTGTATATCTCTACAGAAAAAAGAGAAATAAAAGAAATAGTAAAAAAAAAAGAGAAATAAACCCAAGGGGGAAACTAGTTAGAATATATTTTTTTTAAGTATGTGAAGTTCCTGATTGTACCATAATAAGAAATGAATCCAGCCTGGTTCTGCTTCATTCTTACTTGCCATGACAGTATAAAGTTCTGAAGAGCATTTGATGTGGTAAATATCACTGAAGGTCCCATGGGGCCTGCAGCGAATGCCCGGAGGCTTGTTAAAATATTGACTTTTATTTCAGTTGCCAAGTAATGTTTTTTCCCCCTCTGTTCTGCTTTTGTCTTGCCGAAAACTGGCATCACAGAAAAGCCCGTAAAAGCAAATCAAGCATTTTTTCCCCAGTTGGTTATGTGTATGAAGATAAATGGGTGGTTCTCTGCATGGGCCCACAGCTGCTGCGTACAAAGTAGAAGGAATGTGACAGTCTGCAGAACCTGCAGATCACGTGTAGGTAGCTGGGACCTTTTCTTCTTGGCTCTATTCCTTCTGTCCTAGAACTCACTTGGTACATTTTTATATGTTCAGCAGGTGCTTTTTGTCCAGAGTGATGTACAAGCAAGGCAGATTTACTCACTTGCATGTGAAGGCAGTAAAACGCTTCTTGTTGTGTCAGGCTGAGCTTTAAATTCTGCACTGTAGGTATTATATTGTATATCTTCTCTGATAATAATGTGCTGCCTGAATATGCACTCCTGCTACGGCAGCATATAAGAGACGTATAAAATGCAGGTTAACTTTCATGTTATTATATTTTGCTTTTCAAATTATTCCTCTGGGTACCGTAATGTTGGCTCGCAGGCATTCATAGTTGAGTGAACTATAGCAGGATTTGACAGATACATTAAACTAGATAATCATTATATCTACATAATATTGAACTATAGTATAAAAAGTCTACCGGTGACTTGGCAATAAATGCAGGGTAGGTAACAGTTGTGTGTTTCTGACAAAGCTGATGCGATGTCTAGCTTTTGCCAAGGTTGCGTGAAGTTTTGTAATTGGCTATGTGTTCTATAATCTTATGAATCTGATGCTTCAGCGTCTAGTGTTAAATCATTGATGGCTTACTCATAACCATTTACATTTAACTTTAGTTTACACTTTTATCCAAAGCAACTTGCAGTACAGGCACGGGTGTCATACACACACACACACAGACCTGTACAGTTACAAAAATGTAATCTTTATGGGGAGTCCTTTCATTTCAATAGGCAAAACCCTATTCCCAACAATGACATAGTGATGTAGTCAAGACCACCTAACCCGAGACCAAGTCATTACGAAGCCCGGAGTGCATCAAGACCGAGACACGACCAAGACCAAAGCAGGGTGAGACCGAGACAAAATCAGAAATAGAGTAATATTTGAATCTATGGGAGCAACGATCATTTGACATTGTCGACAGAAATCAACAATAAAAATAGTCGCCGACGAATCTGATTGTGGAAAATTGTCGCCAGACGTATTTTTAAATGGAGTGAGACATTTTCCTTCCTTTCTACCTATGTAATATTACCACTTTGCAATAGACTGCACCAATACACTACACTGGTGAGATTCGCTCTTGTGCAATAGCATTCAGCGACAGGTAGATGAATGGTGGCCACAAATCAGGCATCATCGCATATTAAACGCCCAAAATCTGGGACACATGGATTAATGTTTTCCGGCACTATGACAGATTTCCGCCAACTGAGTGCACTAAAGGTTAATAATGAGATTTATGTAAATCCAAAGGAAAAAATGGGACTGAAAAGTCTATTTCTTTTGTTTAATTAAAATTGAATTATTCCTAAAAATCAAAATAAACATTATGGTTTCGGCAGCTCGCTTAAACATTGATGGCTGCGGAGTAGCCTACAGGCTGCAAGCTGTTTCCCGACACGTGTTAAAGATGGCAAACTTCATAGTAAGGAGAAAAATAATTCCCCAACATTTAGTGCCAAATCAGTCTCAAAGGCTTTTAATGTCCCAAAACAAAGACGAGATCTGCAAAAAGGTGAATGGCATGGGCTTCTTGTTGCCTGGCGTATCCAATAATAATAATAATAATAATAATAGGCTAGTAGTATATTTTACATTTTCAAAAAAGATTAGAATACAATGTATTTATGTTTGGAAGTCAGTGGCTTGTCATCAAGTGTCTCATTTGTTAATAGTAGCTAAAAAGGTAGGAAAACAGTGGAGAAAATCCATTGCTTAAATGGATAAAGCAGCCAAAACTCCAAAGCTCAAGATCCAGTACAGTGGTGCCAATGTCGCAAGTGCTGCGAGAGCTTATGCTCTGTTAAATAACAGTAGTTTTGAAGTCTGTTTCCTTGCTCTTAACAGAGGAATGGCAATGGGAAGCTGCTCTAAATTTTCCGTATTTTGGGTCAGGATCGTGGGATTTTCCAGCCTGCTTTTAAAATGAGTTTTTATTTATAAACATAGCCTATATAAATAGCTGCTATGACAAGAAATTACCATGCATTTTAACTAGAATTAACATATAATGCGTGATATAAGGCATTATATAACGTGATAATGCATGATAACTTCTTGTAGGGCTGCAACTAACGACAATTTTGATAGTCAGTAGAAGCCAAAGCTATATAATTAGCTGATATGACAAGAAATTACCATGCATTTTAGCCTCTATACCGCAAATGAAGTACGAATTAGCATATACAGGTTAAAACACATGATAATTTCTTGTCATATCTTCACTAATGCACATAAAATACGTACATATTTGCACTGTCACAGCAATGGATTGCCACACGTATCGCTTTTAAAGGTGAATGCGTACTTGTGTACCACTTTTATGTAGCCCTGATTACAACAAAGATTGTATCAGAAATTCGGATCTGTGTCCAGACCTATTTGACGGATCGGGTATCGTCCATGTGTGACTAATACACGTCCTATACTTGCTTATTTAGTTTTTGCCACTCTAAAAAGATAGCTCCTATTTTGTGTTAAATCTGTTTGCAGAATCAATCGCATGACAGCATTTTCCCAATTTACATGTTTTTTTTATGGCATTCAAGTCAAACAATAACCTCATGCTAAATGTAAAAGCTGGTAGCTAAATAGGAGCCATTTTATAATACTTGTATAATAATCCGATTAGTTGACTAATCGGATTAATAGTCGATGATTAGTCGACTGTCAAAATAGTCATTAGCTGCAGCCCTGTTTGAGTCTACATAACACAACACATAGCTTAGTGTTGTGAAGGAATACATGGTTAGTGCAAGGGGGAAATGACTCTGATTTTGCATCCATTTGGTAACTTGTTGAAGTTATCTGATAATCAGCAGTGCATGCTTTTATATATTTATTTTATTTATTTGTTTTTTTATTTATTTATATTGCTTTATAACCTCTGAAAAAATGAAATATGAAATCATTGTTTAGTTTGCATTCAATTTCAACTGTTTTGATGGAGCTCAACAGTTTTGTGCATGAAAATTGCAAAAATATTAAGTAATCATCTTCCTAATAAATGGAATGCTGCCTTTTGCTGTTATATCTAGTTGAATTCCAGTCCTTTTATTTATAGGCTAATAAATTATATGTATTTTTTCAGAAGGGTAGTAGTACATAGATCATTGCTGAAGCAAATACGAGCTTTGTTTTCTGTCTAATTTGGTCCCCGCAATGTAATGTGTATCTGACCCATACACGCACATACATTTAAGTGTGTGTGCTTTTTGGGAATTTGAACATGCAACCTTTGCATTGTCGGCACCCTTGATTAACTGCTGGTTAAGCTGCAGGAGCTACTGAAAGCCATTTTTCATCAGTAAACATTTTAGCATGTACAATCCTACCTACGTTACTTTTGCCTGTTGTGTAATCCACTAAAAAAAAAAAAAAAAACATGATTATCCAGCGTTTTCTGGAAATCCATGGATCTCTTCACCTGAGCTCTGTGTTCCCTTTTTGAAAGGGATGCTCTGTCTTTGAAAGGTACAGTGTGTTCTGGCCTTTGCTAAACCTTCCCCATCAGTACCTCTGTTGAAATAATAATTATGTGCCCTCCCCTCTTACTTCATGTCACAGAAATAAAAATTTGATTTTCTGTAATGTTCAGGGCTGTGGCCTTGGTTGGCTAGGCTTTGGTACCTCTCCTGCGTAGTTGTGAACCTAATTTTGTTATCAGCCTTTAACAACAGAATTCAGTTGATGAAAGGAATTCCTTAATGAGCCGCATAGCATTGTGTATTAAGTCTTAATATCAACTGTTAAATGTTTTTCAAGGGTGGCTCAGTGGTCGCCTCACACCTCCAGGGATGTGGGCTTGAATTTCACCTCTGTGTGCGTGTCTGTGTCTGTGTCTGTGTGTGTAATTTATTTCCCCATGTGTTGTGGATTTACTCCTACAGTCCAAAGAGATGCACTTAGGCTAACTGATGTCTTTGAATAGCTAATGGTGAGTAACTGTCTGTCTGTGTTCCCTGTGCTGGACTGTTACCTCACTCGCGTTGTACTCCAGCTTTATCCATAGTGCTGCCTGCAGCACTGACCAAGATTGTTGGTTGGCAGATGTAAGGGGAGTGACATCCTTCATGTTCCGTTATGGATGTTCCACCAGTACTCACAATGAATTCAGAGTTTTATAATGCTTTTTCTGGAAGAACCAATGGCATAGAGTTGAGTGAGAACTTTTCCCTACCAATATTGTGGGAGCACAGTGTGTGCTTTGGAGAGCAGGGAGTTTGGGGCTGATTTGGTCCTTGCATATGTTTAATATCAAACCTAAAGTAAAAGCTGAAACAAAAAATGGAGATGTTTTATCAGGCAGTGTGAACCTGCTTAATCGAATGTTGAATGAATTCTTCAAGGTGCAGAGTGTACAAGTGTGTTAAATGGCTGACCTCAGCTCCAGACTCAAACGGCATCATATGCTGACAGTATGAGGATTAACTTCATAAAACGGTGCAGCGAGGGTTTATTTAACCCACACCATGCCAATTTATTGTAAGTAACCTTTGAATTAAATTTCTCAACAGTGCAGTTTTTCATGTAGCATGTTGGTAAGATATCAGTTAGAAGTGGTGGTATGTAATACATCTGGAATATGTCTACAAAAATGGCATGAGTACTGTATGGCATGTTGAGCGCCACAAGCTTTAAAGCAGTTTATTTTTCCAAGGGAGGCTTCAGTAATTTTAGGTGTATTAATGAATATTTGTACAAGCATAAATTGTCCTTTTAATGCTGTGAATCTGCCCATCCATGGATGTAATCACAGCTTCTACCCTGTTGCACGTTTTTTTTTTTTCTTTTTTTTTTTTGTCTGTAAGAAGCTGCTACCCTGAAAAGATGTTCTGTCTCTCTTTGCCCACGTCCTTGACTGCGCTCCGGCAAAGCACGCCTCAGCAGTGCCGAGCTGGAATCAAGCAGAGGATCAGCACTTGCTAGAGAAACGCCGATTGTCCTGTATGAATGCGAGGCGTTGGGGGTGGGGGTAGCGCTGGGGCTTTTATTTATGAACGCACTGATGTGCAGGAATATTAAAACAATATTCTGCTGAGGTTTTTCTTGGCCAGATTCCCATGTTTACTGAGATTTGTCCACCTGGTCCTATGGGGAGGGAACTACCTCTGATACTGGGCCAAATTAATTCTTTTCAGCCAACAGACTGATGAAAAATGTGCATGTGCTTGTTTGTAGATAAATACAGAGTCATTTTATGGCCTTGATTTGAAAACTGGGTGCCCTGTAGTGTTTTCTCCTCTCAGATGAGAATGAGAGTGAAGCACATGGGAGAAAATGAATGAACGTAGTAGCGAGGCTTTGGTTTTGGACCTGGGGGGGTTGTAGCAGGTGGTGACGTAGTCCGGGTTCTTGTTACGCTGGCCAGGTGTGGTTGGAGCACGTGCCGCGTGCGGAGCGACCGGCAGCAAACCCGCCAAGGCGCTTTCTTTGCCAAGGTGGCTGTGGGGGAGGAGGAGGGGTGTGGGGCGCGGGAGGGAACGGGAGGGACGCAGGACAAACAAGAGCGGAGACGGGTACGCCTGGATGTGGCACCCGAGTCTCCTGTCCATAGGCTCCGGCGACAGAGCTGCTCCCCGGGGAGAGGGACCCTTCGCCGCTGCAGCCATGCATTCGGAGACACGCAGTCGGCTTTTTGACTTCCTGGCACACGGCGTGGTGAGTGCGACGCCCCCCCTCTGTCTCTCGCTTCCCTCGCGATCTCTTTCCGCGGCCCTTGCGTGCTCTTAATCATCGATCCATAGCTTTCTTACGTGGCACTGAGTGGATGTTAATTGACAGCATTCATGTTAATCTTTTTCCCCCTCTAATAACCTATTAAAAATTAACCCTGTTTTCATTCATGAAAGTCTGTCTTTAGGTGAGATGGCAGTGATGCTTTCTTCCCTTTTTTCTTTCGTTTATTAAATGAATGAGTTTTCATGGTGGTGTCTCAGACTGAGAGCTACCCAAGCCCGCTTTCCTTGCTGTGGTGCTGGTTGTTCTCTGTTTAATTATGCTGTTATAGATCTGGGTGGAATGAAAATGCCTTTCAGGGGAGACCACCCACACCACCAGCACGGCTCCCGCCCGGACTCCCTGAATGTCGAAGGCTTTCTGGTCAACACTGCCGCAGAGTAGGAGGGGGAGAAAAACCCCTTTAGGATGAGCGGCCGTAGTGTGGAGGGGAAACTGGTGTAATCATCAATCCTCCCTGACTGGAATGATTGATCTTTTTCACGCTACTCGCCATGCTGTAGTGAAGCAGTGCGGCTTCTATGAATATTTTAATATGACAGTTTTGGAGTGGTTTGTGTGTGCGGTGATCAGCCCTGTAGCCTAGAGAAAGTCTGCCACAGATGACGACAGCTAGAGGCAGTTGATAGTCATATAAAATTTATTCATGCAGAATTTAACAGCCATATCTGTTCTGAAGGGGTGTCTCTGTAGGTAAGTGTTGCCGTATACATCCAGGGTAGGGGGCTTGAATCCCAGTCTGCTGCCCCCCTATCGTGCAGGTTTCCTCTGGATACTCTGGTTTACACCAACTCTCTAAAAACATGCAGATTTGTTTCACAGGATTGTCCATAGTGTCCAAGTGCCTCCTTGTGTGCCCTTGGACGGACTGGCATCTTATCCAGGGTATATCCCAGCCTTGCTGCCTGGGCAGGGCACCAGGCCCCTCTCTGACCCTGACCAGGATAATAAGTTGGAGGATGGATGGATAGATGGATATAGGATCTGAATTAGCACAAATTCACAATGACAGGATCACTCAAAACTCATCTTTGAGTCCATCGTCTAAACACTTATCCTGGTCAGGCTTGCAAAAGTCTCCATTACACTTTATAATGTTGTTGATATTCAAGTTTGCACTGCAATCATGCACTGTTCTTTCTTAACTGATGTACTTTTTGTATCAGATTCAGTCTTTTAAAATTGGCATGAATGAAAAGTTATCACCACACTTATGTAAACAATGCGTGAAATGTGAAAAATGATCCTAATCCCCTAACCTCATGACTTCACTCATTTAACCGAATGGTAGATCTCTTGTCTGTGCCTGAACAGCATCTTGTCCTATTTGTATCGAGCTTCCCTTTTTTTTTCTTTTTTTTTTCAATATTGACCTTAGATCAGTGGTGGGCAATCTTACCCAGAAAGAGTCGCTGTGTATGCAGGTTTTTGCTGCAGCTCCCTAATTAGGTCGTTAATTAGAGGACTGATTGGCTGAAAAGCTTGGGGAATGGGTTTGAAAAGCTGACCTATCTCAGAACCTGCATACATACTGGCCCTTTGCGGATAAGATTGCTCCACCTGTACTGTGGTGTTTATCCACTTTCATCAAATAGCCGCTTAATTTGGGATCTGTGTTGTTTTCAGAGTTCCTCCTTATTCTCTTATACCGGTTGATGAGCCTGTTAGCTCTCATGATTCACTTTCATTTGTCAACTGTCGTCATCCACACATGTCACTTGTGGCTCCACATCCAGGTCTTTTCTGCACCGTTCCCTTCCCACTCCAGCTTTTCATATCATGTAGAGGGATTAGAGTATTTGAATATAGATGCACATTTTTGTTAGTAAGTGAATTCAAATGTCCTGTCACTCTTGGCATTTGTGAGGCAGTCAGGTCATGCACTTTCACAGGTGAAATACATTATATACCAGCTGCTCTGTCAGGATACCTGGTTTGCTGTCATTTTAGATTCTGTTCCAGAGCCATGTGGTGCAAAACAGGCACGTGAATTGTGTGCATGTTTTGGCTCGCTGATTGATGTTTGTGCCAGGGCTCGCTTGGTCCTGTTTTCTGAAAGTGGAAGTGCCATATTGCATTTATAAAATTTGTTCACCTCACCTACGAGATGCTCAGTAAACACTTTCTTCAAATGAGTGTACAAATCGTTAATTGTCAATGGGTAAAAGTCGATCTGAGGTCCACACAAATGGTACTTGTGGAACTAGCACAGCTGTGGATCTTAGTGCTAGACCTGTGAGATATTGTGCAATAATAAGGGACAGATTATGTTGTTTTTGTGTGGTTTTTAACCCTGTGAAGGTGTGGGTATGCTCTCTGTTTGACGGTGAAAATGTTAGATGATACATCACTGAAGCATCGCATGGTGTGATGCTTTTATTTTTTTACTTTGGATGCGTGATTTAGGATGAGTGTGCTGTTGGTTGCTGTCCTTGGCCAGCCTGCCTTTGTCTTTTCTGAATTCCATCGAAGCTACATTATGCAGCTTGCTCAGTAAGAACATGCCTCTTTTGTCCCTTTCACAGAGGCCGGGAATGCCCCCGACCAGCCGCATGACCCCTCAGGGACCTTCAATGGGACCCCCTGGTTACGGCGCCAGCCCAGTGTCGCGGCCTGGTATGCCAGTCATGGACCCATCCCGGAAGAGGCCCGCCCCTCAGCAGATCCAGCAAGTCCAACAGCAGAGCCGCACCCAGCAGTGAGCACTCGACTTGGGCTAGACAGGGTTCTGAGATGGGCTATAGACCCTGATCTTTAACAGCAGGTCTTTGGGTGACGATGTTCTAATGATAGTTTCTGATCTTTCTTCTGCTACACAGTGCCAAGAAAAAGAAAATGGCTGATAAAATTCTACCTCAGCGGGTGAGCGCTCTCAGTTGTGGAGTAGATTTATTAAAATTAAATAAAAATGATCTGTTTTATTAACATAAGTAAATGTATCAGTGTTCTTCCAGTATATGTGAACTAAATGTATGCCACTTTGGTAAGTATGTGAATGAGAATTTTTTAGAACTCAAATTAAATTTCTATCAATGAATATCATAGAGGTTTGAATAGCAGGATATAGCATGGAGGTCAAAGCCCTGTATGTGAGGGACCTTGATCCTAATTGCTAATGTGAAATATCCACTTGTATGGATGTTCTAAGTGAAGAGCTGTAGGTTTGTTGGTATTAAGGATACATGTGTGCTTCCTGTGTTCAAGCTAATTTTTTCCCCTACCTGCCCCACAGATCAGAGAGCTGGTCCCAGAGTCTCAGGCATACATGGATCTATTGGCTTTTGAGCGAAAACTTGACCAGACGATCATGCGCAAGAGGTTGGACATACAGGAGGCCCTCAAAAGACCAATCAAGGTAAGTGATCGTAACAGAACGTGTTTCTCTGCCATTTCAAGGGCTTCATCACCCTCATCCAACACACCACATCCGAGTAGAGGAGACCATGTTCTCCTGTTATTCGTAGTAGCAATACTTAGGGCAACAAGCATCGCTATAAATTTTCAGGTTGAAGTTTTACATTTTATTTATCACTGTTAAAATTGGATGTGCTGTGAAGATTTTTTCAAGTCTGTGGTGGCTAGAAATGCTGGAGTGTGACCTTGGTCCACGAGGAGCTTTGAGTTTCCAAACAAGTGCTGTGGTTCACTCCGGTCGTGTTCCTAGGAACATGACTTCACTAACGCCTTTTTATTTTTTGGACCGTCTTTGAATAATAAGGTAGAAAACATGAAATCCAAACCCTACAAATTTCCTTTTGTGAGAAACACTACCGATTCACTTTAATAGGTCATGTGAATCATGGTTTTTGATGTTTTCACCTTTTTGTAGCAAAAGAGGAAGCTTCGAATTTTTATTTCAAACACCTTCAACCCCGCCAAGCCTGATGCTGAAGATGGGGAGGGCACTGTAGCATCATGGGAGCTCCGGGTAGAGGGACGACTGCTAGAAGATGTGAGTCGCACTGTCACAGGGCTTCAATCTTCTGTGTTAAAGGGATATTTCGGTGCTCCCTGAAATTCTGTGTATACGCTGTTATGTAGATATTTGTTTGAGAAATTCAGTCATAATTCTTACTCATTTTTGTGCACGATCTTCGTTATTGAATGACCAAAGAGAAAAATGCACGAGACGCATCTTAGGTACTGTAGTCATTGCCTTGTAGAGGGGTTCTTTGGTCACATGACTCCTCTGTTAATATTAGGGGGGTGTCAGCAGAAAGCATTTGTGTGCTTTTTTTCCCCCAGACGGCTGTATCCAAGTATGAAGCTACTAAACAGAAGAGGAAGTTCTCCTCTTTCTTTAAATCGCTAGTGATCGAATTGGACAAAGATTTGTACGGACCTGATAATCACTTGGTGGAGGTATGTAGGCTCAGATTCCACAGGCTTGCGTAAAGCAGAAGGTAGGGTCACTCCAAGAATGGACGTGAGTTTCTGCTTGGCTCTCCCCTCCCCTTCCCGCACAGTGGCACAGGACGGCCACTACCCAGGAGACGGACGGCTTCCAGGTGAAAAGGCCAGGAGATGTGGGGGTGCGCTGTACCGTGCTCCTCATGTTGGACTACCAGGTATGGGCTGGTGATAGACAGATCAGAGGATCCCTGATCCCCGGTCACATGTTCAGATAATACACGGTTATCTCTAATGAATCTGGGAGAGGGTTGCAAAGGGGTGGAACATTTTCTAGAAACTTTCCATTCCATGGGCGGATAAGCTGGAGAATTTTGGAGATATTCCAAGTTGGAAACTTTCCATTGGAATTAACAGGAATATATAGGAATTAACAGGAAAATCCCCAGAATTTTGCCACCCTAATCTGGAAGGGCAAAGCTTCAAACCTGGTCAGTGGGTTTCTGATTTCTGCTCATAATTGTGAATGAGAGACTCATCATAGCCATGGTTGGAGGATACAAAATTGTGCAATATACAGTAATCCCCCGCCATATCGCGGTTCCGCTATCACGCCCCTGCTATATCATGGATTGTTCCCCGACGCATCTGTGTACCTTACTTGTGGTCCAATTGTTGTGAGCAAACCTTTTGTGAACTTTTTTTTTTTTAAGTCCTACAATTTAAGGCTTAAACTATATTAAAAAATGTTTTATTTATACAGTCTTTCTATATCGCAGATTTTCACCTATCGCCAATAGGTCTGGAACGTAACTTCCGCGATAGGCGGGGGGTCACTGTATTGCACTTGATCTCTAAAATGAAAAGTATGGTTTGAGTTATCAATATGATGTTGTGGTCATTTGACATTATTGTATAACGAGATACTGTATCATAAGCTCATGGGTTTCTCAGGAAGCTGAATATTCCAGATGCTCACTGTATTTATGGACTCATTCTCGTTAGTTTAGCTCAGTTTTTATGCCGTTTTTATGCTGGGTTTGATTAATCAGTATGCAATAGTTGATAATGAATCTGTCTCTCTAATCACCTGGTCCACCCCCACCTCCCATTGATGCTCCCAGCCTCCCCAGTTCAAGCTTGACCCTCGTCTCGCGCGTATGCTGGGTATCCACACGCAAACCCGGCCCGTCATCATCCAGGCACTGTGGCAGTATGTGAAGAACCACAAGTTACAGGACCCGCATGAGAGAGAGTTCATAAACTGCGATAAGTATCTTCAGCAGGTAAAAAGAAAATGCTGCTCTCCATGCCGGCTGCCCCAGACACATGAATGTCTGCTTCTCTGTGTTCCCGATGAGCTACATTCATGCATTCTCTCTGTTCTAATGAATCTTTTAAATTTTGGTTATTTACATAATCACGCAAGTGTTCCTGCGTAGCCTATTACTGCTGTAGCTCGTTAAACTCCAAGAATCCTAACAGACATGAAAAACAGCCTGAATCCTCTAAGCGATATGGAGATGCTCTCAAACTTTGATCATTTGCAATGTAAATATCTGTCGGTGTTCTGGTTAAATATTCAGTAACTTAATTTTCCTTCTTGGTGGCAGGTTCATTGTAACATCCTTTCCACAGTACATTTACTAATCTGACCTGCTGTTTCTCGACGTTTTTATTCATGCCACAACCATTTTCATCATTGATGATTGTTTGGCAGTGAATGGAAAAATCATTGAGAAACTCGCGTTGTCACAATTTCCATGCCTGCAGATATTTGAGACTCAGCGCATGAAGTTCTCGGAGATCCCGCAGCGATTGCATGCCCTGCTCATGCCTCCCGAGCCGATCATCATTAACCATGTGATCCGGTGGGGGGGGGGGGGGGGGGGGGGGGG
>JAODUD010000127.1:2995551-3009994 GCA_026784285.1 Stomatorhinus walkeri
GGGCCGGTCGATGTTTATGTGAAAATGAATAAAAAATTAACTAGTTTTTTATATTTCTTTTATTCCACACGACTGCAGTTCGGGGAAGGGACGATACTATTTATTTAATTTAAGGTAACAGGTGCTTGGACATATTCCGTTATATATATGTCGGTCCGTTGGCACCAAATCGGTAACTCGTGGTAGGCGATTTTTACCCCCAGGAGTATAATCCAGGCGCTAGCAGGGGGGCGTGATTTACACAGCCTCTAGCGAGCTGAGTATAAATACTTATTAGTTCAGCGGCCGGTGCGAGGCTGCGCTCCTTGGCGGACGTCGGACGGCTGCAGCTGCAATCCACTCTGGAAGGTCGCATTCAATGGCAGCGCCGAAGAAAGTCTGCCTTCTCGGCTCCGGCAACTGGTGAGTGACATACCCGCGAAATACAGGCTTCTTATCCTCTGGCTTCTAATCTAATGTTTGTTTATTTCCTTTTCTTTAATGAGAAAGATCTTTAGTATCAGTTTTATCTTGAAGTATCCAGAATGTAAGGCGCTGACGTGCACTTTGACAACAGGTTGCCGGCGTGTTGATTTTCTTGCGCAGTTTATCCGTGTAATGCATGAACTTCAGTATAGCTTTGCCCTCCCGAGATAACACCACACCACACTTTTACTGATGTAAGATTTTGATGTCACTCACAGACTACAGTTTTATTACTGTGAATATTGTTTGCAGATGTTTTTCGTATATTATGCTGTTATGCCGACGTATCAAACAGATTCGCCAACTTCTGGACGTAAGTTTATCCATCTCTGTACGAGGGACGTTTTTATAAGCCTTTTTTGTCTTGTTCGGGATGCAATTCCGACTGTTTTTGTTAGAAATGTTACTGTAATGTTACTGTCCCGGTGCTGGGTCACAGAACTTGGTGTAACACCGGTAAGGCGCAGCCACCAGTCAAAAACCTGATTATTTTGTTTGCGATTTTTAACTTAACTAGATTTCCTTAATCATATCGTTCAAAGATTAACCAGACTTCCAAAATATGGCATTATCGGTAATAATTATAAAGGAAATTACTTCTGTCTTTAAGTAATATTTTCATTTTCTGTTCTCTGGGCATGTTCAGAGTTTTCCCAGCTGTTATCAAGAACAAACATTTGCTCAGATGTTTTGCTGGTTTTGTCACAGTCGGTCTGTTGAGTGGAAACACACAACATAACACACAAAGCCTATTGTAGGCTAATAATAGTCCACATTTTGCCATTTTAATCCAGTATGCATTGTGTATGGCCACCTAGTTATGACATCACAGGCAAAAGTTTTACTTCTTGGTGTTTTTTGATAGATTGGGGGGGGGGGGGGGGTGCAATGGCCTTTCCCCCCCACCCAAGAAACCTCCCAGGTCCCAGTGTTTACAAGATGCATTATGGCAGGTATGATTGGCACCTTTGACAGCAGCTGGTGAAATACATTTTTGCTTTGCCATATTGTTACTCCTTCCTACTGATAGAAATTGGTACCTGGAATATATATAGAATATAGGGATGTTTCGATGTCCCCTTTTTATTGCGTTTTGTTAGTATTTTGTGTTTCTCTGTAATGTGCATCATTTTGTGTCATTGTTCATTTAAACATTTGCAATAAAAGAACATTGTTGCCTGAGGTTAAGTCCTAGCAATCATGGAGATGGTGCCAAGTCTCAGTTTCACAATGTCTCTGTCCACCCAAGTGTCTCTTAATCTTCTTGCAACATTGTCACAGCTGCATTAGTCTGCTTGGGGTTCAGTCTTTAGTAAGCCTGAGTGAGTGTGTCAAAGGGTTGTCTTGGCAACCAGTGACCAAACTTGCTCGATTAAAAAATGTTGCAGTGCAGGCTCCTCCGGGTTTAGGATGTATGTACAGTACCAGTCAAAACCCACCCACAGAAATGATTATTAGTGCTATTCTCTACATTTTAGAATAATGACATAAAAAATATAAAATAACATGTATGGAATTATGCATTGACCAAAAAAAAAGTATTTTTTGATGGGGGCAGTTTGTTGTAGGTTGGGATTCAAAAGTTTTCTGGTTCAAATCCCTGGGTCCGCAGAGTGACCCCAGCATTGGGCCCTGAGCAAGGTGCTTAACTCCATTGCTACAGGGAGTGGCTGCCCCTACCCTCTCCTCTGGCTGCCCCTACCCTCTCCTCTGGCTGCCCCTACCCCCTCCTCTACGCCAGCTCCTCCAGGTACCCCCTTGCTGTCCTGAAGGAGCTCCCACATATTTTGAGCGCTTTGGCCACTTTTCCTTCACTCTCTGGTCAAACTCCTCCAAAACCATTTGTACTGTCTTTCAGTCAGCTGGCCAGGTCATGTGACACTATCACTATCACCTTCATAGGCTGCTTGGCTTGTCCAAACTTTTGACTGATACAGTCCGAAAAAGTTCACTTGAAGTCTTCGTCCTTACAAACAAGGGTTTTTCTTCTGATTCATCCCAGCAATCTTGAGTCAAGCCTTATTATTAAGCTTAATCAAGTAGCGTGCATTTAGTTGCATTTTCCATAACAGTTTATTAATAAGGGATTTTAAATGATATCTTCATGGCTTGGGAACTTGCCTTATGTTGACTATTTAATCCTGTTCTGATGCGGGAGGCTAACTTGTGGGTACATTATGTACGGACAGTGACCTCCTCATGAAGAGCGTCAGTACACTGTCTTACAGGGAACCCTCACTGCCCATGTGCAGGAAATCCCGGACGCCTCAGTAGGACTCGGCCGTGCTTCTTTGCCCTTTGTGTGGAGATCTGAGACGGCCTGTGCACCATTTCACGGAGTGTGGGGGAGGGATCCTCGTGAACCCTCTGCTATTTCAGACTGCTGGATGTGTCTGGGAGGTCACCAGAAAAGTACACTGCTATTCATGTATGCCCAGACCATATGTGCAACCTTTTAAGAAAATCCCTAATTCAATTTAATTGAATTATTTGCTTTTTGCACAGGTACAGAAATACAAGTACACTGGAATTCTTGCACAGTTCCCACAGTCAAAATGAAGAAAAATTAAGAAAGAAAAAGAACAGACAATTGGTTTCTACTGTAAAATTAAATCACTAAATGAATAGAAAGAGAAATAAAGTGCATTGAGTGACAGAGGTAGCTGGGGGGGTGAGGGTGATATGAGTCCGAATCCATTTTCTTCGTTTTTTTTGTTGTCGGGTCAGAGTTCGGTACGTCCTCCATCTTGAATGTTATAAGCATGTGAACACAATAAATATGTATTTCGTTTTTTAGACAAGTCTCATTTGGACTAAAATATCGTGCTTGTTTTCTAACCGCTGGAATGTTTGCAGTCATCTTCTTTGACCCCGATTTCCTGATCTATATCTGCTAATAGTGGTTTAGCTCTGGCTCTTCACAGAGAAATGCAAAGCTAAAACGAAGTGCTTATTTTTCTTAAGATATTTATAATACCATATGTTGATAATATCATGCACCATGGGCATCAATTAACGGGGAGTGGGGGGCTGTAACTTCCCCAACAATCAAAACCGGCTAATGCACTCCCCTCCCCATGACCATGTCTGCCCCTACATGGGTGTTGACCTCAACCCCTCCCATGTTCAAACCAAACGTATGCCCCTGTCATGCATTTTTTTTTTTTTTTACTTTCAGTATACTGGGATTTTTCTGTAGTAAATCTGTGAAGCCTTACAGTTTTTACGTTTTTGTGAATTCTAATTTAATTGTACGTCATACAATGTGATGAAAAATGTGATGGGCATACATAGATTTGTTTCCAGTAAGCATCACACGGTTGTGGGCGAGTATAATGAAACCCTAGAAGTTTTTGTCCCTGTGTTGTAAGAGAATTGAACTCTGGACCCTGACTTCCAGGTCGCATAGTGGTGTTGCCCTTTGGTCTAGTTTTAGACAGAAATGCATTGTGGGAAAGTATTATTCAGTGGTGATTGCACAACAAAATTGCATGTGAAAGGTTAAAGGGAAGAAGTTATAGCAGAAATTAAGTGTTGGTAACTGCAGAGAGCGGGTCAAGGTGAAAGCGAACTAAGCGGCTGCCACTGTGGCCACCAGGGGGCACCGTCATCTGGTCAGCCGGTCAGGTTAGGAAGGCTTATGTCAAATGAACAGTGGGTGAACCTCAATGGGGTATTTGGGAGAATAACCCCTTGGTTTCTGATCTCTGCTCTCCACAGGGGCTCTGCTATAGCCAAAATCGTTGGTGCCAATGTGGCCCAGAACCCCCGGTTCGACAAGACTGTGAACATGTGGGTGTTTGAGGAAGTGGTGAATGGCCGAAAGCTCACAGAGATAATCAACACCGAACACGAGAACATCAAGTATCTCCCTGGGCACAAGTTACCCCCAAATGTGGTAAGAATGATGCCGTGTGGTAGATAATTTCTATTGACTTACCAGATGCTTCTATCTTAAATGACATGCAGGTGAGGAGCAGCGCACAGGGTCAGCCAGGGTCCTTGGGTGTTGTGGGTTTCACTGAAGGGCCTGATAGTGAAATCTTTGCTCTGTCAGCCACAGGATTTGAACCCACAACCTTCCAAGCATGGCCACAGATCCCAAACCAGCTGAGTTATACACTGCCCTGACAGATCTGATTTAACTAAGCTAGGGGGTAACAACAGGATCTTAATGTACAAGAACTAAAATTTCGGTAAATTATTATCACAGTTGGAATACACTGATAGTTTTTCGTAATTCAAAGCACTCGACATTTTCTCTCAAAGGCAATGATTTCAATCTTGTTGCTCGATTTCGAAAAACGATGTGCTGTAATTTTGTTTTGCGGTCAAACTGAGGAATCTAATAACTTCATTATAACTTAATTTCCCATGTATTGTTATTGTCCCACTGCACACAATATTTCTCAATTGAGAAATGTTTCCAAATACAGAAAGCCTAACAAATTAATTGCCCGGCAACGTCATGAGGGAAAAACATCTTAAACTTACCAGCAATGGTTTTAATTAGAGCTACAGGGTTTGATTTGACTCTTATTTGGAGAGCTGGTGAGCGCATAGAATTTATCAAGGCGACAGGTGGAATTACAGCATGGGCTCGGCGAAATGAAAGCATCCTGTGAACATCGCCACTGGCAGTCAATGTAGTACCGCCTGGAATTGGAAGCAGAAAGTACTCAATGACCTCCTGAGGGCGTCCTTTCCTTTCATCTTGCAGGTAGCCGTCCCGCAATTGCCTGATGCTGTCAAAGGAGCAGACATCCTGGTTTTTGTGGTGCCACACCAGTTCGTCGGAAAAGTGTGTGATGGCATCAAGGACCATATCAAGAAGGATGCCCTGGGCATGTCCCTCATCAAGGTGTGTGTGATTTAGCACCGTTCAGCACAACGGCAGACCAGACATCACCTCAGCATGCTAATGAGTTTATGTCAAACGTCATTTACGAAGACATCATTATCTTTTGGGGGGGGGAAATAAATTTGAAGATGCATATTTTCATATTTAGTTAATATAGAACATTTAAATGAATATTTACGGATCAAGGACTCTTACCAGTACTATAAATCCAGGCATGTCTTAGTTGACCCTCAACTACACTTGTTAGCCTTTGAAATGTTCAGCAGTAAAGGCAGTTTTGAATTGCTTTAGCTACACTGAAGGAAATATTTTGTCTCAGGGTGTCGATGAGGGCCCAGAGGGGCTGAAGTTGATCTCAGACGTCATCCGGGAAAAGTTAGGAATCACCATGACAGTACTTATGGGTGCCAACATTGCCAACGAAGTTGCGGATCAAAAATTCTGTGAAACCACCATCGGTAAGACGTCTGGTGGACAACATCTTTCGTATCTGTTTGATATTTTGGTGTCTTTGTCTTGAAGAGGCTCAACATTGAGGCGTCCGTTGTTTTGATACATGACCCATCTGAGTAGCTAGAATCCTAAGTCAGGATCCTTGGTGCTTTGGAAGGGTTTGGAAACTCAGCTCGGGAAAAATAACCTCTTACATCTTAATTACCCTGAATCTTTACTTGAAATTGGTTCTTGGAGTCCAATAAACCCTCAAGCAATTGAAATGAAGAGAAATCCTTAAAGAAAACAGTATTAAAAATCTGAAATATTGGTTATATGGACATGGTGACATTTATACTAATCAGTTTTTATCGGACGAGATTGGAGTTGAAACTAATTCTTATAACAATTTACATAAACGGGCAAAAAACAACATACGTGGGATACAGGAGACAAAAATATCCACAGGCCTAATAGCTCATTCAATGCACTAATGTTAATTTGCTAATTCCTATTGCTCATTCCAGTCCTGACTGGTGGTTACTCTAATGTCAATGCAGCGGAGTCTCTGTGGGACAGTCGTACGTAATTGATAAGCTCTGTAACTTGGAGATCCTAACGTTCTGCTGTTAATGTTAGACTTTCAGTGAATGATCTTTAGAGTGGAGTATATTTACTAAATACTGTATTCTTGAGACCTCAGTGCACCCAGGGTCTTGGCAACAAATTAACCCATTTCACCACAAATTAAATGATATATTTACTTAGTTAAAGGAACTATTGAAAACATATTAGATTAGGATTCGATTCAGCTTAGTTGTCATTGTGCTGTGTACAAATACAGAGCTAATGAAATGCAGTTAGCATCTAATCAGGTGAAAATAAAATATACACAAGTATGATTTTGAATAAATTACAAAATTTGTGTGCACCGACCAACAACTATCTGTGTTGCTGTAAATCCCTCAAAAACATGGCAAAAACATGTGCTGTACAGACAGTCCAAATTACAATAAAAATGCTAACTGACATTAATTGAAATTAAAATGAATGTGAAACATCTGCTCGTTGCCAAAAAGTGTGCTTCAGTCCTGGCACACGGAACTCTCCAGTGGAGTTACTGGAAGCAGTATTAAGCTTGTGATGTTATTAAATCCATGTACACAGGCAGTCAGAGCAACATCACAACAAAACACATTTTTTCCCCCTTTGAGGGAAGAGACATGGCTTTAGTGTTGAATCCAACCCTTTTCAACACCAGTGTAAATTAAATGACAACTGTATTTAAGCAATCTTTAGTCCTGCGTTTCAGAACAAAAACATTTAACTTTTCTGCAGAATATACGTGTGCCAGACCTATTAGACTTAAACCTTCACAATAATCTACACAAATAATTTAATTTTATATTATTATTTGTCGCGTTGAGGCAGTGTCGGGCAGGCAAGCAGAAGCAGTAGTCGGGATGACTGGTAAGAAACGCGGTTTATTCTGGGAAGACGCAGGACGGAACACCACAGGTACGACACTCACTACTACACCGACTAACACAGATGACCGATCTGGGGAAGACTGACACAGACGCTGACTAAGCACTCAGGACAGGCAGGAATAAATCGACAACAGGTGGTCATAATCAGGAATAGACACGAGGTAATGGGGGGGGCGTGGCACACACGAGGCTCGGATGGGCGGATCGTGACATTATTATTATTATTATTATTGTTTTGAATAATTAATAAATACTTCAAGGTAACACTTTACTTGAGGGGACACAAATAATGTAATAATATGCTTTTACTTGGCATTAATTAACCACAAACTAAGTGTTGCTTACAAACCGATCTCATGTTTGTTCATCATTAATGACTGGTCACACATCTTTTCTTAAGCAAGTATAGTACTATATGTACTATATCTGTTAATTCTGTAAATCTTAGTGAACTATTGAAGGAAATACCAAAGAACTACTGAAGGAACAAGTCATGAATAACACAAATGAACTATTGATCTCATGTTTGTTCATCATTAATGAATCATGACATCTTTCATCTTAAGTAGCTACTGTATTTGTTTATTATTTGTTCTTGAGTAGTAACTGAGTTACTACTGAGTATTTGTCACCCTCAAGTAGTGTTGCCTATTTTAAATTTAGTAAATTTAAATCTCAGCAAAAATGAGCTGAAAACAGGATGGTCCGTGTGTTTTCTTATGGTTTCTTTTCATTTAATAATGTAGGAATAAAAAACCTAAGATCACTTTCAATACAGTATGACAAAATGTTTAGCTAGCGGAGTTGATAGCTGGAAAGGGCTGACAGTGTGATTGTCAGCAGTCACAATCATGTCATGCCAATTAAAACTATCTTAACTGATGTGAAACATAATGACCCTGACAGTAAGAAAATGCACCCTGGGAATTGTAGTCAACTAAACACCGATGTGCTCAGTGGTCCATGCAAGAACAAGATGTAATTTGGCTTGAAGTCCTACACTGAAATCTGCAGTAGGACTGGATGCTAAATGGTATGCTGCTTTCTTCTCGGCACACACGCTTCTTTTGTTTCCTTCAAGGGTGCAAGAACAAAGAATACGGACCTCTGTTGAAGGAACTGATGCAGACGCCCAATTTCCGCGTGACTGTGGTGGAGGAGTCAGACGTGGTGGAGATTTGTGGCGCTCTGAAGGTATGCTGACACTCTGCCCAGATGCATGTAAATTCCTGGATGCTTTGGTCTGGAAACAGAATGAAACTAAGGATGCACATAAGATATTAGTGTATAAATACCTGAATATAAATGTGTAAGTAGGGCGGCACAGTGGCACAGAGGTTAGCGCTACTGCTTCACAACAAGAAGGTCCTGGCTTCGGCCCCCAGGTCAGGCGTAAGTCCTTTCTGTGTGGAGCTTGAATGCTCTTCCGGCATTCGTATGGGTTTCCACCGGAGACTCTGGTTTCCTCCACCAGTCCAAAAATGTGCACGATAGGTTAATTGGTGACTGTAAGTTGGCCCGGTAATTGTGTGAGTGTGCGCGCCCTGCGGTGTGTTGGTTCCTGCCCGCGCCCAATGTTCCCAGGATAGGCTCCAGTCCCTCCCATGACCCCAGTTGGAATTAAGCAGTTACAGTGATGGATGAATGGAAATGTTCACAACAAGTCAGTTTTGGGTGAATTGGTCCCTGAGGTGGGATATTATGCGTGTCCCCAGCATTGTGTCCTGTGCTTCCTGGGATAGGCTACAGGCTCACAGTAACCTTGAATTGAACAGGATATGAAAGATGCTTGGATCAATGAAATAAAATAGAATACAATAGAATAGTCTTCTGACACACAGCTAAGGACAGTGGGTAGTTCAGGTCTAGGAAGTAAAAATCCAGACCAAGTTTTTGTTTCAACCAACCAGTTGAGTTTAAAGTAGCGGTTTCAAACTACCAGCCCGCAAATCACTTTCACACAGCCGGCGACATGTTCTAATTGTACTATTTAATATGGCCCTCAAATCAATCTTTACTTTGCACTAGGTATAAAATGACTACTGGGTTCACGGTAAAATTCCAGACAGTATTACCGTTTCCAATTTTAATTATCCTTAAAACAGTGCTTGATTACGGTGCTTTGAAATACTTGTCCAGCATCAACTAAAGGTAGCAGCAGTCTTCCAGATGCAGGTGCAGCATGCAATGTGGGTTTGTGCTGTGTCAGTAAAACCGCAGCAGAAGAAGCAGTTACAGCACTCTTGCGATTTTTTTCAGCCGTGTAACAGGACTAAGGCTGGTGTTGGTCATATTTTATGTATTTTTACTACTTTATAGCTAATACCCGGTAAGTTAACTATTAGCTCAGTGCATGACGCTGAAACCTGGGAGTAGGGGGAAAATGTCAAGGTTAGTCTGCCTAACTTGCTAATAGTTTGTCAATAATGTAAACTGAAGCTGTCTGTGTGTTACCTCCTCTTACAAAGACAACATGCATTGCCAGTGATGTATTGGAGACGGCATTTTGTTTTTGCCTCAGAGCAAGTTGAATGTCCATTTGCTAAGAATTTATTGTGCGCACATTTGTATTTATTTATTCTTGAAACAGAACAATGTAGACTAGTTTCCTTCTTCTGTGTGGGCTCTCCAGCATAACTACAATGCGACAGCATTATTTGTGTTTGTTTGAAGTTCAGTGAATAGTCGAGCTCTTCGAAGATGATGTGGTTTCCATATGTTTACACGGGTGTTAGCTATGTTATCTTAATATTTATGCAGACAAAAAGTACATACTGCTGCTAAACGTATTTGTGATTTTCAGTGTAGAACCTAGTGAAATGATTATACTTTGTGTATCAGTAGATTTTCAGCACATTTTAATGATAGTGATAATACTGATAACTGAACATTTTGGTCACTATAATCATGAAATTAAATTTTCATACCATTTCATCTCAGCTCTGTACTAATGTTTTTTTTTCTCCTTTAATTGAACAGAGGCTTGTTTTTTTTATAGATGAATTTAAATTTTCAGGTTGAAAAAGATGGGATCTTGTTGTTGTGCGATTCCTCTCGTGGCCCCCTTAGGGGAACACCACGTAGCCCCCACGTAATTTGAGTTTGACACCCCTGCTTTAAAGAGGTGTTCACAGTACTCAGCTGCTCGATTGAAACAAAATCTTGGTCTGGATTTTTACTTTCAGAACCTAAACTATCCACCTCTGGTGGAAAGTTTTGTTGGTATTGCTCACTGGATCAAGTAACAATAGCAAACAGAAGAAGATAACAGGATATAAATAGTATACAATAGAGGATGAATAATAAATAAAACTTAATGTATACGACATAGGATACATGTGCAATTTAAATGTAATACAGAATAAGGTAACAGGACATGGACAGATCATTCACAATGCAGACGACATGACGGACCAAGAAATTCCCCATTAGTTTGTCTACTTATGGATCTATTTTTTTGTCTTTACAAGAACGTGGTGGCGGTAGGCGCAGGCTTCTGTGACGGCCTCGGCTTTGGGGACAACACCAAGGCAGCAGTGATCCGCCTGGGGCTGATGGAGATGATCGCCTTCGCGCGCATCTTCTGCACCGGCGGGGCTGTGTCCCCAGCCACCTTCCTGGAGAGCTGCGGCGTGGCTGACCTCATCACCACCTGCTACGGCGGCCGCAACCGCAAGATAGCGGAGGCCTTCGCCAAAACGGGGAAGGTGAGGCTGTGCTCATGGGTGCAGCGTCTGTGTGCCATCATCACATCAGCAAACAGGAATGGTGCCTTAAGGGAAGCCCACAGTGGCAGACATGGTGGGTGGGATTATTGTGAGCTGCCAATCACTGTCAGCTTTAACTCACTTCCTATTGGTTACTGATTCCCATTGGAGGTAGAAGAGTGATTGACAGCACATGACAATCCTATACATTATGGGGGTTCAAAGCTTTGTTTCTTCCATTACTTGCACAGGGGTTATAAATCTCTTCAAGCAGATGAACAAGGTGTCATTAAAGTCCCTCCAACTCCAGTGTATTGCATCCATGCTGGATTTTTCTCCCCTTTGTAGTCAATCGAGGAGCTGGAGAAGGAGATGCTGAACGGGCAGAAGCTGCAGGGTCCGGCAACGGCGGTGGAAGTCAACCATATCCTCACGCGCAAGAACCTCGTGGAGAAGTAAGCCGTGTAGCTGTTAAACCTGATGAATCCGACCAATCCTGACAGTCGTAGTCCTATTTCAGCCAAGCCAGCAGACCGGCTGACTATGCGAGCTGGTTCTGAGTAGCCAGGCAAATCCTGATGAAATTGTGTGGTTCCAGGGCAGAATCTCAGTACCAGGAACACAAAGACCATTCTTGTGGTCTTAGTAAGACTGGTTTTGTGAACTTGCTTCCCAAGAACAATCTCACAAGATCACAAGGACAGAGAACGCAGCGTCTGAGCCCGATGCCGTTGCACCATGCTGTATGGTCAGCTGATTACCCCGGCCGTAATTTTTATTGCAATATTTAATAAATGAGATATAATCGAAATGTAAAGTCTAAATGATTAAATATTGCTGGCAATATTGCTAGTGTTTTTGTCCACAAATAGTTTTACCATAGAATTTTCATATTTATTTCAGCTTTGTACAAATCATATACATGCCTATTAACCATTCCAGTTCAGCAGTTTCAGAAGCCAAGTAGGTCAAAAACAGTGGGAAAATACTATCTGACAGGAATGGCGGAAACGTTACTCTGATTAAGGTAACTCCTATTAAGGTGATACAGTTATGGTTTGTGCCTTCTTCCTCTGCCATCACAACAGCACGTAATGAATCATGGGATTGTTCTCATTTGGCAAGGATGCACCCAATGTATCCTTGATACCGGGGGTGGAGAAAGACCAGTATCTAGGGATTTTTAGCGTCCTCTGGTCTTGTGACCTTAGTATTGGAACTGGTCTTCAGCATTGGAAAATGATGAAAAACGGGTAGACAATCCCAAGTACAGTCAATTACGCATATTGAGATTCTGCCCTGGACTGGTCTACACCTAGCTTCCCAACAATGAAGAATATTCTCCAGTTCCTTTATAAATGTGACCCTGCTTTATGGGGGAACGTAAAAAGTTATATATATCACAAAGATGGACAGAGGTTATTTATGGTGCCAGAATTGATTTTTTTTTAATGTTGCATTCTTTGATGCAAGTGAGACCCATATATTCCAGTAAATATGAAATATTATAACTTCTTGTGGCTACTTCCCCATACTGCTATTGCACCAGAAGCAGGATACGAGTGCTTTAGAGGTCATTTACATTTCAGGCGAAATGAAAGATCATTTATATTTGTGAAAAAGACAGAGAAGCTTGTGAGACATGTATAAAATCATGGATTATGTATATCTGTCTTTTATTTAAAAAAAAAACCTAAATGGAACATCTGTCTTAGATGTTCTCCAGTACTTTCCATAATGATGATTTATTACCTAGCACTCTGCATTTTTAATTCTAGAAGAAGTGTAATGTTTATGAAGATGATAGTCCTTGTTTTAAGTGCTGGAGATTTCGAAGATAAATGTTATTACAGAATTTGGTACTGTCCTCTCTGTTGGTCACACCTTTTCTCCTGAACATCTCATGGTCCCGGTGGCGCCAGAATTTTGACACTGTCTGATCCGGTTCGCCCTGATAAGATCATCACTCTGCCTTTGCCGCTTCACCTTATCTTCTTTCTTCCGCAGGTTCCCTTTGTTCACGGCAGTGTACCAGATCTGCTATCAGGGACACCCAGTAAAGGAGTTCATCACCTGCTTGCAGAATCACCCAGAACACATGTAATGCTTTCTTCATGGAGGTAAAACCAGCACATGCTGAGGTGCACTGGAAGATGTTTTGGGAAGTTAATTAGCTGTAATAAATGTTTTCTTTCACCTCCTATCTATTTTTCTCAAGCAGGAAGTTGGTGAAATTAAGGTTTCACCTTTGGGAGGTTTTCCACAAATGCTTTCTCTTGGGTTCCACCGATGCAATACTTGCTGGCTTTTTAGAGACTTTTTGGAGTTAATATCGAAATGCTTATCATGGCAAGTAAATAGAATATTTTTTGTGGTAGAACATCTGAAACATTTTAATTTAACTGGGCTAAAGGACACTCTTTGAAAAAGAACATTTGCACATCTTTGTGCCATTTTTATACATTTTATTTGTTGCTTTATTTGAGAACTTTTGAGCCTTGCAGGTTGTTAAACAGGAGTGCCTTACAGAGCCAGAAATAGCCACAAGTCCATCACCTCACTGTGTCATGTTCCGTATTCTGACAATTAATTGTGTTGTTTTACCGGTTAATTGTGTCGTTTTAAGCCAGACTTCCTTTCCAGGAGCCTTTGTTTTGCTTGTTGTCTTTTTTTATTTTATTTTAATCCTGTGTTTGTATCGTGTGTCAGGCCCTTCGTTTTTGAAATAAACAGCTGCAAATCTGTGTGATTCGGTCTTGTTTCAATCACGCTACGCTGCTTCGTTAATCCCTCTCGGTATTTTGGCTTTCGCGGTGGCGCATTGACATGGCCATAGATGTAGCCTGTGTGTGTTTACATGCCAGTGCTTTGGCCTCCTGGCATCAGGCCCTGCCCCTCCACTGCACTTCACTGTAATTTGATCGCTATCTCATACTGCCTCTCCTGACACTCTACACTATTATCTTTTACCATTTTCCAGTCATACCACCTTCCTCCCTGCTCACGTCATATGGGTATCTTCTGCACCACACTTTTAAAGCCAATACACTAACAATTTATCCTAAAAAAAAACCCTTAAAGGGCATAAACCCCAATGGTTTGCAGCTGTATGATCAGGCTGCACGCCGTTTCCCCAAATGACTGAATTCTCGGAATATCTGACGTGGGGTTTAACTCTGGGGCCTGTCTGCTGCCATTGGTGCCACCGCTGTGGTGTAGCTCCGCTGGAATGTGTCGACGGCGCAGCCTCGCGCAGTGACCCCAGTTAACGCAGTGCCCAAAGCACACCAACTCCTCCAGCTTCTCACTGCTCCTCCCACTGTTTCTTGAGATTCCTTAAGGTACATGATTCATTTTGGAGGTAGGTGCTGGGGTGGTTGAGTGGGTAGTACAGTTGCCTGACATGTCCAGGTTCCACCTCTGCTCTATGTCTGTGGGGGGTTGCATGTTCTCCCTATCTAGTGTGGGTTGGGGGGGGGGGGGGGGCG
>JAODUD010000127.1:3026959-3038141 GCA_026784285.1 Stomatorhinus walkeri
CCCCCACCTTTTCTACTGTGTGGTTTAGTGCACACAGGCCTATGAGCTGGCATCTCACGCTCACTGCTCAATTGTTATCCGATACTTTGGATGTTAACTATAGAATGATGCAGATTACAAACGGATGAGGGACAAAGTCAGTTAGCGTTTCCATAGAGAGAGTGCAGTGTTTAAAAGCCCTCTTCTCTCAGATGTTCCATTGAACTTTGTGCTTTTGCTCTGTGGAAGAGGAAGTGCCAGTTAAGGGAAATGACAGTCGGTGATGCTGCTCTCTGGATAAATATTAGTTCTTTCATTTCAAAGAAAACATGCATGAGCGTTATGCCCTACAGAAACTGTAGGACAATGTCAGATGTACATTTCCCCTTCTCTTGGGGTCCGAATAAAAGCGCATGTGAAGCAGGAAAGAAAGAACTGTACGGTTATTTACTTATAGAATGAAGGACAAAGTGCTCCTGTGTTAGAAACACAGGTTCGCTGTTCACCAAGCACACTGAAGCCCCACCCACATCAGCACTGACAAGTACAAAACTGGTTGGTTGGGTTGTTTTGTAGGAGGACTGTTAATTAGGGACAAAAACGTGTCCCAGAACCTGTTCATGCTTAGGAATTAACTACCCGTTGACTTGAATGTTGATGTCATTCTCTGTTCTCCGCTCTGACCATCACAGGATTTCCTCATCATGTTCATCCATCACCTGGCAACGGTCAGCTTGATCAGTTTCTCTTATGTCAATAACATGGTACGAGTGGGGACCCTGGTCATGTGTGTGCACGACGCCTCAGACTTCCTTCTGGAGGTTAGAGGTCTTCCGCTGCCTGAAATCCACCAGCTCTGACAAATAATTGCCTCAGTTTATTTGTTCTAACTTGGCAGAATGACAGTACAATTCTCTTCCCCACCTCCCCCCACCCCCTGTTCTCCTTGTCAGTCTGCTAAGCTGGCTAACTATGCTAAGTACCAGCGGCTCTGTGACTCATTCTTCGTGTTGTTTGGCATGGTCTTCGTCACCACGCGACTTGTCATCTACCCATTTTGGTGAGAGCGGCCACTGTGTGTCCAAATATCTATCATTTATTGTTGACATCATACATCTAATGCATGGGGTTGTGTACTGAGGTGAAATGTCGTTCTCATAAGTCATAGACTAAATTAAAAAGTAATAAATAGAAAATAAATATCGAGACACAAACATTAAAATATAGGTAAGATATAAACTAAACTAACTAATTGGTTGGGAAATATTGTGCGAACTGGCACGGAAACAAGTGCGAGAAGTAGGTGTAGTTTCAGAGTTATGAATCTTGAGTTTTTAGTCTAAAGACTGGGAGGGGGCAGAATGTTCAGCAGTCAAATGTGTGTGTGTGTGTGTGTGTGTGTGTTTCTGAAGTTTGTGTCATTAGCGAGACAGGAGAAGGTGCGATAGCCAGGATAGCAGTAACCTGAGCAGCTGCGCTCGCTGTCCAGGTTAGGTTTAGGCTGAAGATCGTGCAGCTACGACAGACTGAAATCCATCTCTGCGGGGGGGGTGAGGGGGTGTCACACAATCACACAGCTAACCTGAGACTCGGCACATCCCCACTAGCTTACTAATTTATTAATTTACTCCCAAATGGACTTTAAATGGCAAATTAGAGGAAACACAAGGAGCCATGACTCTATTTCCCCACTTAATTTGAAATGAAATGCATTGCAGATGAATGCAGTCCGATTAACTGAGACAGATGTGACCAACACAATCGGTCTAAACTAAGAAGGGCTTCATTATAATTATGCAGTAATTTACATGTTTGCATATTTTTTGGGGAAGGGAAGGCGAAAGAGATTAGTGGTAGTGTTTTGGGGAGTTGTCAATGTCTCCGTGATAATCTTTACAGAGTAAGACATCAAGGTTTAGAACACAGCTTCTTGCATGGTTTTGCCTCACAACCTATTGGTCAATGAGTTGAAACTCAAACTCACAATGAAATTTATCGAGTGATGGGGTTGGGGTGGATGGTAAAATTTGTCGACAGGAGGGATGGCGTCCGTTTAGAGCATGCGTTGGGTTGAGCATGGGGCACCATGTACAAGGAATGAGTGGATTAAAGACGTAGACTGAAGTCAGCTTTAATACAGATATCAATGAGGTTACATTTGGACGTGGTCCTTCTTGAGAGTACACCTCCACAGCCGCTGACTCCCGTCTGTGCTGCAGGGTCCTAAACACCACCCTCTTCGAGAGCTGGGCCATCGTCGGGCCTTACCCATCCTGGTGGCTCTTCAACGGGCTGCTGCTCGTCCTCCAGGTTCTGCACATCATCTGGTCGTACCTCATCGCACGCATCGCCTTCAAAGCCATGCTGCGTGGAAAGGTAATGCCTCAGCGTGTCGGAACGTTCCGTCTCCACATGTCCGCTCCTCATCGTGGCTCTGATTTCTGTAGGAAATTAATACCGGTCGGCAGTCTACTCACTTCAGTATTAATCTGCCTGGTCAGGGAGCAGGTTTTCCTGAGGATTTTGGCTGTGGGTCACTTTGAGTAAATAGTATAATTTCTCATAAGTTACACAAGGAGTATTTAATTACACCTAAAACATTTGCTTATTGTTGTCCACTTTCTTGCTAATCTCCGTGTGGTGTTTCACCTTCTCTCCTTCTTGCCTGCTCTTTCTCCACAGAGAGGGGTCTCCCTTCCCTTTCCCTCCCCGATGCGGCAAGGATTCTGTCTCTGTCTCCTATCTGAGACCTGTCCTCACTCGCTCTTCCTTTAGCTCTGGCACTCTCTCTCTCTCTTGGTCTCGGAGAGCCTAAAGCATTCACTTCTGCCTTTTGCCCTGCTGTAAGTTTGACCCTCTGTGCTTCCACTCCTCTGACGTTCTAGATCACCAGCTATAACCGGCTAATTGTGGTTTTTTTTTTATTTAAAAAAAAAAAAGCTTTCTCACTTCACATTGTTGCCTTCCCCCGCTTCAGCACTGAAGCACCTAGCCAGCTGTCACTAATGGTACAACTCCACCTTGTGGCAGAAATCACACTGGCTAGGAATTTCATGTTTGTACAGTATGAGGTCACGTCTCCTAGCAACCTTGCCCTAGCCATTTTTCCCACAAACAATGCCAGGTGATATTTTAGGGAGAAGTACAGTGATGGTTTATGGTTTTTATAAATGTCCTATTTTTGTACTGGAAGATTAAAACAACTTGTATTTCTTTGTGATTAATAATGCCCACAATCTTAATTTATTCTAAATACAGGTTTCTCTTCGTGGTGTATTTAAAGATTTGTAGGCTTTGTGACATAGGAGAGATACAAAAAATGTGATTTTTAACCCAAAAAAAACACATGCATTTGAAAGCATTGTTAAATTGCACAGGTCTGATTTGAATTTGGCCAGTAATATCAGTAATATGTGTTGTATATGAATATTGTTGTGCAGTCCCTTAGAGCAGTAGTTCTGAGAACCGATTACACCCCCCTCCATTCCATATATTTCGTGCATTGCCCCAGCAATTTTGTCAACTTATTACCCCTGCTGTGATTCTTTTAACCGATTCATATAAAAAAAAAAAAGCATAATAGTGTTTTTCCTTTTGGTATGACCCTCTGACATCAGACCTCCTTTGTTATTTTAACCTTCCCCTACTGCTGACAGGTATCTAAGGATGACCGCAGTGACATAGAGAGCAGCTCAGAGGAGGAAACGGAGATCACCAAGGACAAGACGGTTCTGTCGCCCAAGGGCGAGAACGGAACCAATGGCCACTCCATCACGGCCACGTGGGCACAGGACCATGGCTCCTGGGGCGAGCAGTGAGGCGGAGCGCACCTCCCTTCCCGCGGATCCTTGGACGAAACACCTCCATCTCGGTGCCTCCCTCTATGCCAGACAGTCCTGAACCTCATTGAACACTTTAAACCTCTATCCACCCCTCTATCACAATTTCAAGACTGAAAAAAGAATGCATGAAGCACAACAATAGACAAAAAAGACGGGTGAACAGGCAATGAGGTTAAAGATAGCTGTGGAAACCGAAAAAAGGAAGGACGTTTTCCAAAAATGAAAAATGAATTGATGTCGTCTCTCACTTCACTTTTTACTGAAGTCGGGGGATTTCCTCCCTCTTATTGGTCAAATGTACTTGAGTTCTTTTTTATTATTATTATTATTATTATTATTATGCTGTCATCTTCATTTTGTCTTTTTCAGCAGAAGGTTATTAAAATGGTTAATATTGTAATTCTTGCTTGGGTCAAATCTGTTTCGAAAAGTAAATTCCCACGTTGCTTTAGTAAGATCTGAATGTTTTCCAGTGTCAATCAATATGAGGTGCATTACAGATGAGTAACTGCAGAGCTGGATTGACTCTGGGCATTGGCTTTTTGTCCTACCTCGCCTCATAATTGTTTTCAATATTGTCAACCTTTGGATGGGGATGTCACCTCACTGATAATCAACTGCTAATTTAAGTACTTTGTGTTTTTTCTTAAATCCAGTAGACACTGGCTTTGCTAGGAGGATGATCTTGATTAATACATACCATGTCAATGATATTTTTATCTTAAATATCAACCTGAACGTGTATGTTGCTGGTCCACATCTTAAAATAATATTTTTAATGCTGTCACCTCTGTGTGAGAGCTTTTGTTATGGATTAAACACATTAAACTAAATGCCACGTTTATAAATCTAATTTTATTTAGGTCTTCATGCTCTCCTGCTATGCACTCATTTTTAACATCCACTGAAGTCCATGGTTACTGGTACATCTTCACAAAGATGCTGAGAGCTTGGATATTGTACAAATCGCTTCACTCTTTACTTCTTGATATTTGCCCAAGAGTTCTTGTCTGACTCTGCCTTTACTGAGGCAAAGTAAAAACATGCAACAAAAAAAATACATTTATACAGATAGTGCAGGTCGACGTTGGGCGTCTCAGTCCGATTCCGTCTGGTTCTCTGCCGCGGCACGGAGCGCCTTTTCCTTCTGCATGTAGCGGTATCCCCGCAGAACACACAGGTAGCCGCCATAGACCGTCAGCAGCATCATGGAGCCCGAGAACACGCGGTACCCCACGTCCGCCAGCCTCTTTGCCGTGACCATGGTGACGCTCCTACCGGCGACAAACAGAAATTTAAACAAGTGGCACAGGACAATTAACAGGCAGTGCCAATCATTCAGGTATGGCATTCATTTCACAATAAGCACACACTCCCATCCGAGCATCAATTAGCGAGTCTAACAGCAGACGCCAATAAGACATGAATGTCCCTATGCGACACGTAATGCACGATCATAGGATATTGTGTTTTCATTACAACTCTCCTTGTTTTCAACCCGCCACATTAATCTTTAGCCTAATAAGGACCACATGAGCCTAATTAAAGTAGAGCTGGAATGAAAACATTCGGGCAGGGAGGGGGTGCCAGGAACAACACTGAGAACCAATGAGTTACATTAAACCTGATGACTGTGCTGCTTTGCAGTGTGATTGGCTCTGCTGCTTTGCAGTGTGATTGGCTGAACTATCATTCCAGTCTTTAGATACAGATCGGGTGATGGTCTGCATTCATGAGCAATCAATATGGCTCAAACTTATCAGCCCACCAACGACGTATATCGCCACGAAGAGGTTATATACGCGTTTTCAAAATGGCATTCAATACACACGGCTTCTATTTTAAAATACAATGCAAGTGCTAGCTTTATAGTAATGTTTCCAAATAAATGATTCAATTGCTTACATAATATTAACCATAGTCATGCATACAGCCAACTGTAACAAACCAGTTAGCCGAATGTTTGAAAGATTTATATGTAATTCACAGGAACCGACAGATAGCTAAAAACGAATAGATTAAAAACGAGACCCAGAAAATGTAATACTACACGCAAGTGGCAAGAAACCCTGCCAGTGTTAATCACCGCATATGGCCACTACTTTCTCCCTTAGTAAAGTCGCCACGAATGCTAAGTGGCTAGCAAGTTTAAGTCGTGTTTTACTTTTTTTTAATAGAATTACTGTCAAATCAAAGTGCACGCCACACTAATAACCAATTACAGAGCATTTTTACAGTATTACACTTTACCTCTATTATCAAAAAGGCGTTAATGATCTTCACAGTCAATGTCAGGGTGAACGCAAACAGAAACGCAGCCCACAGCGGAAATGCGATGTTAAAATACGGGTTCTGCGAAGGGACACACTTTACAACACCAAGAGCATCTGGTTGTTACCAACAGAAACGTTTAAAAGGTTCACTACAGTGGTGATTTAGTTTAGTGCGAATCATAAATTCACAAGTTTATTTCCAATACTTCCTGGGAATGAAAAGAAAGAAATGTATTACCAGACGCGTCGCGGTGGATTCGGGCTTCCCCTTGGTTCTTACAAAATCCTTCGGGCCTCGTTTGTATTCATTTCTGGCTGAAGCTTAGTCCCGCAATAAATCCGAATGATCCTATTAGCTCACACGTATGAACTTTACTAATGAAAAATGACCAGTCGAAATGACAATGAGAAAGTGGGAATGGAAAATCATTCAGCATTGTGGAGCTCAGGGGCATGCTTACATTGACACGTTAACAATTTATCTAAACATTTTGACTCTCGTGGTTAAAATGATGCTGATTGTACTTTTCATTTTGGTGACACTGACGAATTCAAGGGTGGAATGATTTGCTTTTTAGACAAGATAATTGTTACAGGTTTTTGCAGCTAAACCATAGTGTTGTGCTATATGCATTAACTGTTTTGAGAAATGCTCTTGTACCGTTGAAAATGTTAAGTATGTTTCATGAAATGTGCCAAAGTAACCGAGAAAAACTGTGTTATATAGACGTTGTGCAAATACACCTATGTTAGTTCAGTTGGTTACAGTGAGGTACTATTAATGGCAAGGTCATGGGTTTGATCCTCCTACAAGCCAATAAAGCTTTTCTTGCCTTTGGTTTGTACAATTTATTATATTGTTAATGGTGCATACTGAGGCGCTGGAAACTTTCAGGTAAAAGTAAAACATTTTTGTAGATGCATTTACTTTTAACATGACTACAAACTGCCACTGGTCACTTAGTAAGACTTTTTTCAGTACTTTATTAGCGCTTTCCACCCCAGAAGCATGAAGGGTTTCTTCGCCTTTGTCAGTGGCAGATTAATGCATAGGCTAAGAAAAAAATGTAATGGTGAAATGCATATAGGCTACTCGTTTACACACTAGAGACAGAAAAAGGAAAATCTGTAAGATATAATTATAAGAAAAACACAAGACTGCTTAAAGGAACATAGGCTACATTAATATCATGCCCAGAAATTTACACGGATACATTTTGATCACAAAGAACAGATACACGATGCGTAACCTTTAAACTGATTATTTTCTCTCTCGGGTATCATGTTAAGCAATGGAATCCGTGGCTGCGTCCGACTTCATGCAGCCGCTTACAGCACAACAGCAATGCATTCCGGTCCTGATATTTGTATCCCAGGCAGTTCCGAGGCGTTATCTGCTATTTCTCCAGCATATCACGTAGAGCAGTTATAACTGTTTTTCAGCTAATTTACCTGGTAAAATAAAGTTTAAATAAATTACATAAATGCTCTAATAGTACACGTAAGATAGTGGTTTATTTATTGTTAGTTACTATAATGTTGCGCTTCTTTATTTGTTTAATCGTCCAGGCATTCAAGTAAGAATTGCATTTTACTCAGTACATGATAATTAAAAACTTTGATTCCTTGAAATACATGTAGCCTATTTAATCGTTTTCCTGGCAGCTATCTTTTTACACTGGGCTGCTATACACAATAGTTATTTTTCTACTGCTAACAGTTTGGTTCAGGAGTTGGTTATTGGAAAACAAGTAATGTGTATGCAGGTGATATTTGTATAGATTTATCTACACCCTTCTGGCAGTACGGCCATTGCAGTCAGGTCTCGCATACTATGAGGAGTAGAAGTTGTCCGACATGGCTGCAGTCAGTTTATACTTCACCCATGCGGCCGCAGCGAGATGCTCTTGTCACGTCAGGTGCAGATAGACCTAAGTCCAAGTCGAACGCAGCCACAGATTCGATTGCTAAGCCTTGGTATCCCGGATGTATAACTCGTATTTTTAGTCGCTAATTTTTGCATGTGAATTCGGACTGTCGAATTGGAGCAACATTTAAATGTTGTGTTTGTATTTTTTAACCTCGTATTTTTGCATGTGAATTTGGACCATCGAATTGGAGCAACTTTGAAATGTTGTCTTTGTATTTTTAACCACGTGAATTCGGACCATCGAATTTCCGATGCATATTTCCAATGCATAAATATGTTAGAATTTCAGTGGCATATACAATTAAAATTCTGATGACATAGATTTATTTCCATATCAATGCCTTTAATCTCAAAACCTCTACATAAACATCTGCATATATATAACCGCGATTATAAGACGTGGCCGGTTAGCTCAGTTGGTTAGAGCGTGGTGCTAATAACGCCAAGGTCGCGGGTTCGATCCCCGTACGGGCCAGTAGGCCTTTTATTACCGGACATATTACATATTTCTTTCACAGTTATAGTAGATTTAATTCTTTCGTTTTGGGCGTTTGAACAACTTGGAATCAAAATGCAAGTACATATCATCCTTCAACGAAATTTTGAACTTTTTTCTGGGGGGATGGGTGTAACTTCTTCCCGAGTGAAATTTTCCACCCGGAAAGTTTCTATCGCCGGACAGTAATGGCGTCGACCGTCCAGTGTGAGGGCAGTGATCCCGGAGCGGCACCATATGGAAATTTCATAAATTACTACACGTTCAACCCCCCGGAAAATCGTTTAACCCTCATACCACGTACGTTACTACGGGATATAGGATATAGTTCTGAAACTACTGAAAACATAACCGTACTTGATGTTGGATGTAATTCTGGGGTGAGTTCTTTTCCCACGTGAATTGTTTTACACGAAAAACATATCAATTAAAATTAATGGCCAATTGCCATATGATAATGATCCTACTGTAAACTAACAACTATGCGTGTGTCTGCTTAGTATATGATTGGTATACTTGTATTTTTATGTTGTGGATATAATAATTTTATTTCTTGTTGATTGCTCAGGACTTAACTGTGGCACTGTTTCGACATCTTCAGGGACAAGAGTCCAGTGATCGCACGGCAGAGGGCTGGGTACACCTGCTCGGCTGTGACTTAGACGAAGGGCTAATTTTGCGAGCAGAGCAGTCTAACCCTTTCCCCAATAGCATTTCCTTTATCCAGCTTGATGTCACCAATGATGAACGCAGTCGGACACAGCTCGGGAGCTACTTGAGTAAGTTTGGTCGTTCCAGCTTTGACCTGTGCCTGTGCTTGGCGGTCTCCATGTGGGTGCACCTGAACCACGGCGATGAGGCGCTGCTAGAGCTCCTCTCCCGCCTGGCCTCCCTCTGCCATCACCTGCTTCTAGAAACCCAGCCTTGGAAATGTTACCGCTCAGCAGCGCGCCGATTGCGCAAGCTGGGACGAGGAGATTTCGAACATTTCAAAACATTGAAGATCCGCGGTGACATGGAGGAGCACGCCAGGGACCATCTGGTGACAAATTGCGGCATGAAGCTGGTCCGCAGCTTTGGCAGCACAGCATGGGACCGCAAATTGATGCTCTTTACAAGAAACGCAACAGAAGTGGGAAAAGAAGAAAGTACCCACTGTGGGGTTTATTCTAATAAATTAAATTTTTAGAATAGGGATTGAAGGGTTCATTCTACAATAATGCAGTTTTAAAGTAGGCTCTGACCAGCGTGCCGGCAGGGCCAAGTGACCTCGCCACAGGGCCGTGGTTAGTTGGAGACGAGGGGGCAGTGATAAGTAAGACACTGTTTTGCTTTTCTAGGGAAGTCCGCTACGCACGTAGGTGATAAAACCAGAGAGAGAATAAGCAGTAACTGGAGAAAAGGTCAAGTCCGTTGCTGTCATGCAAATGGGGGCGGGGGGGAAGGAACACTTGCTAAACTAGACCAAAATTAGGATAGGTGGCTGCCACGTAGCAGGAACAATGGCAAGAGGGGGGAGAAGCCCAAATAGGTTATAAGAGAGCAGAGCACATAGGTACCCTAGAGCCATTTGATGCACTTGCTGGATGTATGTCAGATAGTCGCTCCCTGATTATAATCAGATTATTGAATAAAACTTCTCACACTTGCAAAGTCCTCCAACGTCTCCAGTGTGGATCTCTGCTCATCAACGGACACGGCGGTGTTCGAATCACAACAAATTTGGGGGCTTGCCCGGGATGGGCAGGAGATCCGCAGGATTTGGCTCAGGTTGACGCGGACCACTGGAACACAGAGAACTGCACGGCGCCGACTAGAAGGGGTAAGCAGAGCCTGTTATATCAAAATCTGCACATTGGTTATATCAAATTAATCAGTTGGAAGTGTCCAGTGGCCCGTCGGTAAAAGAAGCGGAGGAGGATTTGCCTGTGCTGGTTTTTTTCTTTTTAATTTTGTGTGGATGAAGGTGTAAAATGGAATATGTGGTCTGTTGTCTAGGTCTGTTGTCTACGGAGTGCGTGTGAGCGTGTGTGTGTGCTTTGCAGAATATAGGATCTTGGTAGCGGAGGGTACGGGACTCCCGCAGTGTCCTTGGTGTGGCAACCCCACTATTTGCTGACGAGCGGTAGGAAAGCTGGGTTAGAGTCCCGGGGAATTCAGGACCCCCGAAGAGCTAAATTGGGCAGAGTGCAGAAGGTCCCCCTCACTAAAACGGGTTGGAGACCCGAAGTATAAAGTCTTCGAAGTGCCGGGTTGGAGGCCCTGGGTTAAAATCCCAAAAGTGTCGAGTTAAAGGCCCTGGGAAAAGGTCCCAGAAGAGCCAGGGTTCAGGTCTGAAACCCGAGACTACGGGAGTCTCAAAGCTTGTGTGCAGTGTGGATGTGTGTGTGTGTGTTTTGTTGTCTTGGTGGTGTTGTTTGTCTTTTGGTGGTATTTATTAATAGGACATTCAACTAAAGTAAAAGGTGCACTAAGTGTGGGTGGGCAAACCCCCACCCAGAGGCAGAAGGGCTTTTAGGAAAGGAGTTGAAAAGGTTTAAAAGGCCCAGCTAAACATGGAGCACGGGTTTGACAAGGAGTCAGGTGACGGGGGATGGGCGCCCCCCAATGGTACGGTGTGGAAGCCGCTAGGAAGGCAGATACAGGTAGCGGAGGAGACAGT
>JAODUD010000127.1:3038241-3100933 GCA_026784285.1 Stomatorhinus walkeri
AGGATAGGTGGCTGCCACGTAGCAGGAACAATGGCAAGAGGGGGGAGAAGCCCAAATAGGTTATAAGAGAGCAGAGCTCATACGTACCCTAGAGCCATTTGATGCACTTGCTGGATGTATCTCAGATAGTCGCTCCCTGATTATAATCAGATTATTGAATAAAACTTGTCACACTTGCAAAGTCCTCCAATGTCTCCAGTGTGGATCTCTGCTCATCAACGGACACGGCGGTGTTCGAACCACAACACCAGCCATCTACAAACTAAAATGGATAAGAAAAAGAACGTGTTTGTTGATGTAATTGCATTTTTTTAAACGCCAGATGGCAGCAACGACTCCCAATCTGGAAAAGAACAATGGCAGTTGAGTTGAATTCAACTTTTATTATTATTATTATTATTATCATTAATAATAATATTATTTAAATATTTGTTTATAATCATTTATCCAAATTGGGAAACTCTGTTCACGATATGTGGAATGTGTAAATTTCACTTTTTTTTAAGTTGGGTTTAATACTCAGTAATTAAATCTTTAGTGTGGACAGCTTCTTTAAATAAAGTTTAAGAATAATCTGTCAGTAATTGTGTCTGAAATGCTGAGTCCGCCACGAATTAATCACACTAATTCTTTCGTATAGGCCTGTATGACCCTTAAAACATGTCTACAAGTAAATGTTTTCAATCATAAGGATTAAAAAAAAAACTAGTTTAAATTCTTGTGTTCAAAATTAATGATGCAAAATGTATAATGACTTTTTAAAGTATTAATGCAAAATCGTGCATCTTTTCTGCATGTGGTATCTAGTTTTTATTTTCTGTGTATGAAAAATGAGATGATTGGCTCAAACTGTTTACACTTAAGAAAAAAAACAAAATTATAGTCCTGGCACAATATTTTGCAAAATAAATATGCACACAACAATACAGATTTCTATACCAGATCAGTCGAGTCCCGGGTTAACAACTACCGCCTCCAGTGCTGTTAGTCAACAAGGTGCTGGTGGAAGTTGGGCTGCTGTTGGCTGAGGAAGAGGGGGAGATGAGGAAGGGTAGGAGAGTGGAGTTGGTTAAAGTGGTGGAGAGTGTATTCAAGGGAGAGAGAGTGGTGATTGGAGCGGACTTCATTGGGCATGTTGGTGAAGGGAACAGGTGATGGGAGGTATGGTGTGAAGGAGGGTAATGCAGAAGGTCAGATGGTAGTGGATTTTGCAGAAAGGATGGAAATGGCTGTGGTGGTGATTATATGTTTTAAGAAGAGGGAGGAGCACAGGGTGATGTGGGAGAGCGGAGGAAGATTCACACAGGTGGATTATTTCCTGTGGAGGATGGTGATCTGTATGATGGCTTTGGAGATCAAGAAGAGGAGGGTGACGGCAGGGTGAAGAAGAGTGGCAGGAGTGATTTGTGACACGGGAATCAGCAAGAGTGAAAAGGAAGATTTACAAGATGGTAGTGAGACCAGCTTTGTTATATGGGCTGGAGAAGGTGGCACTGATGAAAAGACAGGAGGCAGAGCTGGAGGTGGCTGAGTTAAAGATGGTCAGATTTGCATTGGGTGTGACGAGGATGGACAGGATTAGGAAGTGAGTATCTTAGAGGGTCAGCTCAGGTTGGACGGTTTGGAGACAAAGCCGGAGAGGTGAGATTGTGTTGGTTTGGACATTTACAGAGGAGAGACGCTGCATATGTGGGGAGAAGGATGCTGAGGGTAGAGCTGCCAGGCAAGAGGAAAAGAGGAAGGCTGAAGAGGAGGGTTATGGATGTGGTGGGAGAGGATGTGCAGCCGGCTGGTGAGAAAGAAGAAGAAGCAGAGGAAAGGAAGAAATGGAAACAGGTGATCTGCTGCGATGAGCCCTAAGACGAGCCGAAGGGAGTATATTTACCTACAGCTAGGATACTATTGGCAGACCTTTGTGAATAACAGCTGCAGTGACAAGTAGTAGTATCATCAAAGGTAAAATTTGGTACTTTATTTCCCTGACAGTGTGGTGTGCATATAAGCCTGGGGCACCAAGGTGGAGCAGGATCAGCCAATAGGACGTGTAGAATGATTTGGCACTTTGCCGATCAGCCTTTGTGGGCGGAATTCCTTATATCAGCTTTGGATCTGATAACTGGTGCTCGCCGATGGGCAGAGGTGTGGTGAGGTTTGAATTCCAGACACAAACATTCTTTTGTTTAGTAGTAGTTTTGGTCTAAAGCAACATACAGGTAAGGACCAGAGATCCCTGGAGCGATTGGGGTTATGGGCCTTCTTAGTGGTCCCAGCAGTGGCATCACTGTACCAGCTGTGGTAAGTGGACAGAAGACCTTCCTAACTATGGATTCTAACCCGCAGAGCCACACTGAATGAAGGGCTTATTGTTTTGTCATTTCTGTGTTAAACATGAATTGTTTTATATGCATCATGACACAGAATTAAACAGTACAGATCATAGTTTGAATGTAAACATTGGAATAAAATAGGCTAAATATCAAGATGAAAAGAGTTACATTATGGAAGTGAATTTATTGTACAGAGCGCTTTATTTTAAATACATTTTTATCTGAACAGAAAGCCTGTGCTAGTGAGAAACCTTTATTTTCTTTTTATACCCTGAGTTACATTTTGTAGGTAAAGTTATAACAGGATAAGGCACCATTCGCTGTGTTTCCGGTTGTTCAGTTCAAGCTGAATGTCTTCTTGTCGCGAGTCTCGATCTTCTTGATCAGAAGTTTTTGCTGTGGAACGTCCATCTCTTTATCTGGGGAAAAAATGGAAATTAGCCCAGTGAAATAAAACTTAACAGAAGTAAATATTCCTTTTTTCATGCTTTCTTCAAAATAAGTTCTTTCAAAAAGTTTTTTAAGAATATAGAAGGTAATTAATATTAAATTATACTTACAGGTGTGGGTCCCTGGTTGGATATTCACAGCGTACTCATGTCCAATTCTGTCCAATTAAAAATGAGATGTTATAATAATATCATTGTTCCAGATAATTAAATTGGGTAACTTTTTGCATAGTGCATTCATAGAACATTCATAAGCAGCATGCAAGTACACCTTAACATCCTAATAGGGCTGCAACTAACGATTATTTTAAAAATCGATTTTTTAACATAAAAATATTAAATAATTCTCTAATGTTATTTAATGTTGATACACATAACACATGTGTGACGGGGAGAGAGCACACGACCGAGTGTGTCTGCATTTATTACGGACAAACAAAGTAAACGTTTATTGCGTAGAAAAAGCCTTTTCCGCATTTTACGCTGCCTTGCGCTCTCGTGAGACTCCATGGACTTCAGTGAATGAACGGCGCAAATAAGACTATTGGTGAGGGAAAAACCCTGAACGGCAGGTGGCAAATTTCGTGTTAAAACGTGTCCGGTTGTGTCAGCATACTACAGTGATGAACTGTAAATAAGTTAAATAACATAAGACCGTTTAGTTTGTTTAATACAAGGACAAGATATAGGCCTGTTCTATAGGAAAGTTGGCCTTAAATTACTTTTGTTGTGATCTGGCACTAAACAGAAAATAAAATTAAATAAAATTTATTTGGGGCGCCCGCCTAATAGAATGGTAGGCTAAACACGATGTGGTATATGTAGCCACATAATAGCTGCTTGTGTTGACAACCACAACTTCCCCTGCGTTCATTTAAACAAATGTGCGTGTGGTGAAGGGGCGGGGCGGGCAACACGGCCCGCAGTAATGCTATTGGTTGCACTGGAAGTTATTAGATATCCAATCCGACAATAAACGGCTCATTAATAAGAATATTCTGAGAGTTGTGGTCTCATAAAATCCCGAGATGACGAGAACGAGTACAAATACGGCTAATTCAAAGACAAGATCGAGACCTTCAAAAACTGGTCTTACTACAACATTTGATATTATTATAAATTTCTATTATGAAGAAATGAAGCAGTGGTGTAGTGGTAACAAGAAATGTAAGGTGGGTAAACTATATGCACAGCAGTAAAAATGGTGGGTAACTAAATCCTTAACATTAGTGATCTCAAAAAAGGTGAGTAAACACTGTGTTGTAAATTTAAAAGGTGTGTAAATGGCGTTTATGTGCATTTACCGTCCACTACACCACTAAATGAAGGATTTGCGTTAAGTAATCTGAATAATTGCATAGAATAATCCAAAAACGTCACATAATACATCAATGTCTCTCCGACCATTATCGTCAAATTCTGGCAGAATTAAAACAAGACTCTGCTGTGTCCGCCTCCGCCATTTTTTAAACGTTTTTTTTTCTCAATTCTGCCAGAATTCATCACGTAAACTACTTAAGGCAAGCCATTGGTTCTTGTCACCTTTTTCTTTTATGACGGTCGGCGTCCAGCTTAATGGTACTTTACTGCCACCGCGGCTTTGGTTATCTTACTGCTCCCAAATTAGGAGGTAGCCACTGTACTTATGTGTATAATAACGTAGACCCAACTAATCGATTATTAAATTAGTTGCCACCTATTTTGATAATCGATTTAATCGATTAGTTGTTGCAGCCCTACATCCTAACACCCCTTAACAGCTTTAATGTACATTAACAGCAAACATTGTTGTCACAATTATAATGTTTGTTATTATTGCATATTACAGCTGTACAGAGATGTTGGGATGTTAAGGTAGGCTACATGATGTTCTATGAATACATTCTGAAGGTGTACTTAATGTTTTATTAATGCAATATAAAAGCATTATGAAAGTGCAGTTAATGTAAAGTGTTACCTTATATTGTATACTGTGTTGATCAAACCTTGATCTGTTTTGTACGGTATAAAAAACACAATAATAGATGCTGTCTTTATAATTGTCCTGCAATGAGTAGAAGGGGTACTGTAACACCCCAGATTCATGTTTGAGCAGAGAATCTCACATGTGCTGACTGCAATGAACCGTGACTTGAATTCCATAGCTTTTAAATTCCGCCTTCATCCTCACCTGAACTCCTCTCCTTCCAGCAGCTTCTTGTAGGTGGCGATCTCAATGTCTAGGGCCATCTTGCAGTTCATCAGCTCCTGATAGTCTTTCACCTGGCAAGCCAGAGCCTTCTTCTTCTCGTTAAAGCTCTTCTCCAGACTCCGGATGTGCTTCCAGGCTTTTTCCAGCTCCTCAGTTCCTTTAGCTTTTGCCTTCTTTATATCAGAGTCCAGATTACCTTGCTGGAGAGGAAAAAAATCTGATGAAAGGTACATGGAGAAGGGTGGATGTTCTGTGACTCCTGTTAGAGATTTCTAATAGAGATTCTTTTTTATACACTATGATTTTTGAATGTTTCTTCCTTGCCAGAGGATACAAAACCTTACCTGTCCCTTGACAGTCTCAATCTCATTTTCTATACGCATGATCTTGCGTCTGAGCTCCGCCAGTTCATTCTTCGATGTGGACAGTTGATTATCATAGTAGCTGGCATTCTTAGACATCTCATTGACCTGGTCATGGCAAAGGATGCTGGTTTTTAAACAGGTCAAGAACTTCACTGTGCATTTTCCTCCTCATAAGAGATGGCTGTCTATGCATCGCTGGAATGGTAATTCTCCACAGATCTCAGGCTCTGACCCACTCTGTGGTTGGGCTTCTTACTCATGCCTTGGCCCAAATTTGAGTTAATTAATGTTCTATGTTTTCAAAGAAAAGTAAATCTGCCCAGATGACCCCAAGAAGGAGCAGTGCATTGACTTCCTGTCAGTTTACCTTAGCCTTGTACCACAATTCTGCCTCCTTGCGACTTTTTGTGGCAACATACTCATATTGTGCCTTAACGTCAGCTATGATGTCTTCCATATTGATGTCACGGGAGTTGTCCATCTGCACAGTGACTGAAGTGTTCTTGATGCTGGCTTCAAGCTCTGTCAGTTCCTTGTGGACCAAAAAGGAGTAGATTTAATGAAGTCATGTTCTCCATTTGCTATGGCAGCAACATGTATCTGTCAACTCACTTCTAATTCGTTTTAATTCCTCCCGAGAAAATCATTTTGTACTTCTTTGCTCTAGTCTACTTGCCGATGACTTGATCTCCTAATAACCGCACCAGAAGTGAGTTGGCACTCAGCAAGTCAGGGTATTTGTTTAGAGACATCATACCTGATCATATATAGTCTTGAGGAAATATATTTTTTCATTCAAGGCTTCAGCCTCTTCATCCAGTTCTGTCTTCGTCATCAAAGCATGGTCGAAATCCTGCGTTAAAACTCATTTCAGGGACCTTCAGCTCTGAGAAAGCCCCCTCCTTTATCACCGGCTATGAAATTACAGTGCCCCACCCTCAGTGTCTTCTCTGTCATTGCCATATATGGACATTAACGCAAACAGGTAGTTCAGCCGCTAGCTAGTTTAAATGGAGCGACACAGTCACACAAATTGCATTTGGCAAGGATGCTGCTGCTCATCCCACAGCAGAAACGGTTCGAATATCAGCTGCTGCCTCATTCGCTTATGACACCTCGCTAGCCAGGGTGTGTTGATGGCTGTAGCTGCAACATCTTTATTCAGTGAGGGCTTTCGTTCCCCGTGATTCAGCCAAACTCCCTTTTACCACCCAACCCCTGGCACATCGGTGGGACTTTACTGTGTCCTGGGTGTGAAACACAACCAAAGGCATTTTATGCTAAGACATCCTAAATACGCCTGAGCTGGGAACATGCAAGGCGCTTACCTTCTTCAGGATTACAAACTCATTTTCTAAGCTGGCTTTCTTGTCAATTTCATCCTCAAACCTGAGTCAGGGTTGGAGTAAAACAAATAAACGCACACGTTCAGTTTTACGTTAAAGGATAACGTAAAGGTAAATATTCTTCAACACTTAACTATAATATTCAACATAACAGAATTATGTCCCAAAGTATTTATATTCATTATTCAATACAAGCACAAAGGTAAATTAGCGTACTAGAATTTACTTTATACTAAGCAAATAATTTTTCCATTTTCTACACCCCATGCTTCTGCAATTCCCATTGAAAACGTTCAAGAACACTACAGCAGGGAGCCCCTCGAGACCTCAACCCAGAATCCTTACAGCATTTGCTGCTACCTACGTTCTCCAAAATCTCTTCCCGATTTGTAAAAATTTAGCTTAAATAAAGGTACAACAGAAGGAAATATCCTGGCATTTCCATCTGTTAATCCGCATTTCCCAGCCCTATGCTCACTGCTAGGCTATTTCAGCTGTCGAGCTGCTGTGCTTCTGGCCGGCCTTTCCAATCAACCCGCTCATGTCCCTTAGTTCGCATGACATTACTTTTCCTTGCAGCCCTCCACCTGCAACATCACGTCCTTCAGGCCACCGTCCAGCCCGCTCCTCTCCTCGTTGAGGGACTCCAGCTGATAGTGCAGCTGGGAAATGTAGTCCTCGTACATCGTTTCGATTTGGGAGTCGTCGGGGGACCCCTGTTTAAGGAGGTGCCACTTGGTCTCAAGCAATTTGTTCTGCTGCTCCAGATGGCGCACCTACAGTGTATCACAGGAAGTTAAAGGTTAGAGAAAGTGCAGCTTATAAGTTGTCTTTCATTGACTTTTGTTATTCAGTATATCGACATAGCAAAATAGCAGTTTGGGAAGGAATAGCTTCAGCAATTTTCCATAAATACAACAGTTATTCTCACAAAATTCATATTCTCATTCCTTGGCTTTTACGGCTGAAACGCATATTCAGTTCTAAGCAGCGTGCGCAAGATAGAATTTATGATGCCGAATCGCTGTGGTCCGTTATATGGAGCGAGAAGGAAACAGCCATTCTCCCAGATAGTCCTAATTGTTAATGGATGTGTTCTAAGTTGTGCCACTATAACGTTAGTGCTATTGTAGTTGCCGTGAAGTGCAGGTGCTCACTGTCAGAGTGCTGTGCATGAAGTGTCAGTTCCCCCAGAGCAGACATGCTCAGTGTAGGGAGGGCTGTCCCTGGCCTGCATTTCAGTCCCGAGGCCCATGCATCGTGTTGTCATTGTGTCTGAGAGATACGAACGAAGCACAATTGTCTGAGTTATCCAGAATGAAATCTGACCTATTCTTGGTCTCTCCCACACCTGGAAAAGTATTCTATTAGAAAACACCGAATAAGGTCTTCAGATGTATGTTACTTGGTTCATTCTAACTAAGGTGATGAGAGATTAAACATCTTTCAACCACGATTATCAGGTAAACTGAGGAAAATGTTCAAAACTGAAAAGGGGAAATAGTAGCTGTTGAATAGACTGATTGCAACAATTCCCTGCAAAATTTAGCATGATAATGTCTGCTTTCAATTCAGAATTCTGAAATCCAATGAACATGCCTGAAAATGGCAATATGAATTTTGATTGGATTAGATAAACAATTTGATTCCTGGTAAAATTCTTTGACCCAGGGCTGCCAATCCCTGCCCCTGAAGATCTACCACCATGCAGAGTTTAGATGCAGCCACAATTTAAGACACCCGACACAGCTAGTCAGGTTCACCTAACGCCTGCATGGTGGCAGATTTTCAGGAGCAGCAATGAGCAGCCCTGTTTTAACCCAATACATTAAAACATTAAATAAAAAGCCTTTACTTGTGCAGGTTTATTTATACAGTAAATTAAACCTGTACTTCGAGTCCAGTAGTCATCATTAGTTAATAACAATAAGCCTGGTGCATTCAGACATTTTGGTCATGCATATTGGGTCCAGGCCTAGGGTACCTTATTGATGAATGAGGCGAAGCGATTGTTTAGGGATTTGATCTGCTCCTTCTCCTGTTTGCGCACGGTACAGAAAGTGGGGTCGACCTCCAAGTTGAGGGGATCCAGCAGATTCCAGTTGACGTTCACCGGGCCGATATGGGAGCCGGAGCGAAGGTCACAGGGCATCGGGGTCTGCTTGGCGGAGGGGCTCCGGCCGAATCGGGCTCCGACGCCGTAGTAAGAGGCACCACTGAAGCCGGAGCTGCTGACGCCGCTGAAGCTGCCTTTGCTGCTCACTGTGCTGAAGCTGCTGAATCGCTTGTTCTGTAAACTCATGGTCACAGGCGCCAGGAGGTTAGCTGAGCGAGATGGAGGCAGAAGAGCACTGTGTATGGAGTGGAAGAGTGTTCTGGAGTATATGCTGAAGGCGCCTCTTATATAACAGCTTCTGGGTGGAGCGTGAGTTAGGTGTGTGTATGTTTCCCCCCCACTTTTTTCCCCCTCCCTGGAAAGACTGGTCAACATTCCATTTATAGCTCGCATCACAGCCAGAACATCTTTCCTTATCAGTCATGGCTTAAATTCTTTAACTTTTTAGTGATTCCGCCGCCTCGGTCATACTGTCTCTTCAGTGACCTGAATGATAAGGCTCAATACGGGTGTCACCCCATAAGGTAACACAGCCAAAGAGTAGTATGGGTGACATTCCTGGATGAGATGTCTTTGGACAATTGAAGACAATGCATGCAAACCCTGCTGAGGTTACAACCCTCCTTTAGAGCTAAGAGTGCTAACCGCTGACCTGCTGGCCCATAACATTGCCTGTACTACAGTGCTTACACCATTCAGTGCATTACACCATTCTGTACTTACACCATTCTGTACTTACACCATTCAGTGCTTACACCATTCAGTGCTTACACCATTCAATGCATTACACCATTCAATGCATTACACCATTCAATGCATTACACCATTCAGTACTTACACCAGAGGCATTTATAGATATTTTAAAGATCAGGGACTAAGTCACGTTTCCCCAGGGCTTGTCTTATTTAATTATTTATTTATTTAGAGCCTTGCAGCTCCATGGTTGCCAGTTTGATTGTATGTGGAGTTCACATGCTCTCCCTGTGTAAGTTTCCACCCAGAGAGCAAAGAGACACACTGAGGTTTCTCAGTATCGCCTCAAGTGTGTGACTGTGAGTGTGAGCCCTATAGCGGACTGGGCCTGTTGCATTGTATACCCAAGGACAGGAAATCCAGCAGCCCTGGATTTAATAAGCAGCTATTGAAGATGGATGGATTGATAAAATACTTAATTGAATGTTAGGGATAATTCAATTTGTGTAACCAAATACATTGACGGAGGACATTCACGTTGTACATTTATGCAGGGGCAGTCTGGTGGAACAGTGCTTAACACTCCTTGATCACTCCTCTGGGCCCTGGGTTTGAGTCTCCGCCAGGGCACCGTGTGTGGAGTTTGCATGTTCTTCCTGTGTTTGTGTGAGTGTGCCTTGCAATAGGTTGGTGTCCCACCTGGATTATACGCCACCTTGTACCAATAGGCTCCAAAAACACCCCGAATAGAAGAAGCAGCAACAAAAAAATGGATGAATAGATGCATTCGTGCTATATTTAGGTAGATGGAAAGGTTATTAAATGTAAAAGAAAAAAGTGTGAATTTGGTTTGACAAGTTAGGGACTGTTTTCATTTCATTTCCAACGTGAATAACCTATTTGGGACATTTTTTTAAAGAATGAATGGATCGACTAAAGTTGTTCCTTATCATTATCACCACTGTTATTAACTGATGGGTAGCAGATGCTTTTCAACATTGTATGTCTAGCCTCAGAAAAATAAAAATAGTGATTGTATATAAGGAGGAAATTCTTCTAGGATGGGTGGGTACCAGTGGTGTGACTTTTTAAGATGATCTTTATCATTGTATGGACACACCTTTGTTCGATAGTCTCACAGATTGCTCAGAATTTCTGATAGTTCCAGTCTAGCAAGATGGAATGTATTAAGTGCTGCAAGTGACCCTTAATCAGGGCAGATACTGAGTGATGGCATGTGATGTGGGAGTTTGGAGAGAAAGTCCTTCCTTAAATTCTCTGGCATCAAATTTGAGTTACAAACACACCTTTATTTTTCTCCACCTTTCTCTCTGGTGGGTCACTTGCAGAAGATTATTCATGTAGCATTTTTAAAATTCCACGATGAATGCATTACCTGAAAGCAAACTCCACCCAAATACTGTCAAAACAACAGAAAACTGTCTGCTAAATTGAGCAATATTTCACCTTCAGACTCCAAGACATCCTGCTTTTGATGTTAAATTGTAATCCGCACTGCTATATCTGCAATTGACCTGAATTTTCAAAAAGCATTTGGACCAAAAGAAAATGAGTCTTCATGTTTTTATATTTTATTCGTACGCCATGATGTCACCCATCCTGTGCGTCTAAGATCGTCATGACCCTGTACTGTATAACAGACATGGATAATGGGTGGATAATGTGTTTTTGTTAGACTTGTCAAAATAAGTTAATTTCCATTCATTAATTACAGAAAAATAACACGCCAAAAAAAAAATGCAAATTAATCATGCTCTACGATGCCCCTTGACAATTTACAGCCATTCTCAGTAGTACTGTAAATATGGACGTTAGTGAAAAAATGTTGCTTGGCCTGACCAATGGAAATTTTACGCTTAAAAAATGTCCAGATAGAACATGAGATAGGAGCAATGTTCTGTGCATTTTGTTCAGTATGTAATTTTTGTACCGCTGGGAGTTCATCAATTCCGAAATACCAGCTCAACGCAAAGCACCTATCAGTGAACTCAGAGGTCACACTAAGTCCTGATGCTACTCTGAGTAACTAGTATGTAATACAAGAGATATTTAAGTTAGGGCAGGTGTTATGTCCATTTTAGCGGGGCTTTAGACTTTGTGGGAACAGTTTAAGGGAAGACCCTTTTCTGTTCCAGCACGTCTGTGGGTGTTGGGTGAATTTGATGTGGAAGAACTTGACTGGCCCATACAGAGCCCTCAACCCCATTGAACACCTTTGGGATGAACTGGAACAGAGATTGCGAGCCAGGCCTTCATGTACAAGATCAGTGCCTGACCTCACAAATGCTGTTTTGAGTGGATGGGCAAAAATTCCCTTAGTTACACTCTAAAATCTTGTTGAAGGCCTTCCCAGAAGAGTGGAAGCTGTTATAGCTGAAAGGGGAAGGACAACATCATATTGATGCCTATGGATTTAGAATGGGATGTCAAACGTTCCTGTAGGTGTAATGGCCAGGTGTCCCAATACTTTTGTCCATATAGTGCGGGGGTGCCCTATCTTATCCGCAAAGGGCCGGTGTGTGTGCGGGTTTTTGCTGCAACTCCCAAATTAGATCACTGATTAGAGGACTGGTTGGCTAAAGAGTCCTCACACCGGGGTTTGAACAGCTGACCTACAGGTTACCCCAAAAACCTGCACACACACCGGCCCTTTGTGGATAAGATTAGGTACCGCTGATATAGTGTATTAAACAATGGGTAAATATGAATCTGAGGTAGGCTGCATAGCTAACCTCTGCACTGCAACCTTCCACCCAGCACAATTACACTAGAGTGGATTCAGTGTTAATATGTTTACTTACTTACTGCATGAAGTAAATGAAAGGCATGTTACAGAGCATTATGCTGATTCTGTGCCAGGTGGAACAACCTTTGTATTCTGAACAAATTATTTTTTTGGAATTCAGTAAGTAAATTTGAAATATTATTCTGGGTTTCAGATATACTTTAATTCATATGTTTACATTTTTCGGGGAGATCTAAGAAAGCCAAAATTCATGTAACAACTCAAAAACGACAATTAGGACTTTAGAAATGCTGCATTGAAAGCAAGAGGTATTTCATGAAGCAGGATTTCTCTGCTAGCTTGGTTAACTTAAACTGGAAGTCACTGCCCAATAGGAATGCCCTGTACCTAAACTCTTATTGGACAGTCATGACTTCTAGTCTAAGTTAACCCAGCTAACTTTGAAATCCTGCTTCATGGAACACCCCTCGGGTGTAATGTCAGAGTCAGAAAAAGTTATGGTTTAATGAAGTACACAACTGCTATCTTTCATTGGGGCTTTCTGGGAGCGAAACAAAACCACATACGAGGTAATACAGTAGTTGCAAAACTATCAGTCTTTAAAAAGAACACAGTTTAAATCTTTGACTTTCAAAATGGACCCGAAAGCAGGGAGACGCAAAACATCTTCCCAAAGGTCATTTCACTTCTTTCCAGATTTCTTGATCCCGCTGCCAGCTGTGGGGTAGAAGGAGGGGGGGGGGGGGGGGATAAATCACAAACCGATAACATTTTTATGCAGGTGTGGAGTAACAGTGACAAAAAATCTTGAGTTTGGGAAATATGGCTGCTACCTTACTTGCAGGATCAGGATATCCAATCCTGATGCTGCATTGATGTAAATAAATGCAAAGATTCACACATGCTTAGAATGCTCTGACCTGACCCCAACCTCATTTAAATTCCCAATCATTAAACTATAAAAGTATATGCAACAAATGCTGCTAGGGACTTTGACAGACCCACTATTTTAAAAACATTTGGTAGATCTTGCAATTTCAAATGCATACCCAGTATGTACAACAAAAGCACACTGACTACTGCTGGCTATCATCATCTACACATTTATATACTTTTTATCCTGTAATATTTATTTGCAGTACTTTTCATAGTCACTGTGTAAATGATTAAATGTTTGTTCTTCGTTGTATCTGAAGGGGTAGCTGCTCTGCAATTTCGTTATACGTGGTATAATGACAATAAACGGCTATTGAGGCTATTATACTTGTAATTATGAACTCCGACAGCGCCGCCTAGTGTCTTAATGTCTCCTGACTGTCATTAACCGCGACGTTCTTACCAAATGGCCCTTTTCCTGCAGCTTTGTTTTTCATCGCCTCCATCTGTTTCTGCTCGTCCTTTTGTTTCTGCTTAAAAGCCACGTCATCCTGAAAAAAAATCAGCGAAGACAGTAAGCGATTCTTCATCTAATTTCAATGTAAGCCCGTTTGTTTGTACAAACGGTTCATACAGCACTTTTGTAGTTCATAAAATGACAAAAACGTACATCGTCCATTTCTTTTGCTTGTTTTTTGGGTTGTTTTAAGGGCTTCTTCTTGCCACCTACATGAGAAAAAAATGAGAATAACTTAAGCGTTCTTCGTAATCAATGATCTGCAGTAAATGCGAATTTAGCCAAACATTTAAAACTAGGTGCGGACGAATGGAAACTACAAAAAGCTACTCGAGTAACACATAGGAGTGTCCTTTCGGCATTAGGACACAAGTATCTTAGTAGTTTCATCCTCTGTTGGTAATACTCGATGACGCATCGGTTTCTATTACACTGCCATCAACGTGTAAGCACGCCACCACAAAGTGATATCAGTGCAGGGTCCTTCAAATGTATCAGTGCAACGACGAACATCACGTTCGCACAAATGTGGGTCGCACAAAAAAAACATAAAGTTGCAACATATTTTATTCACGAGCTACAGCAACGAACCGAAAAAAACCGCAACCATTCAGCCAGCTAATGCGTCAGTGGCAGCATGCCTACCATACACTCCTACAAAGGTAAGATCAATAGGAGAGATTTCTGCCAGTGTTGCACCACCACACATAAAGCACGATTACCCAGAACTGGGACTCTACACTCTTAGTGCCGTATGATGGCATATACTGAGTCACCAACGAACTAAGAAGATTTACAATCCCGGCCTAGTTGCTGCGACTATGCCTCGTACAATACTATGAGATTGTGGCGTTGTTGCAGATGCTGATTAGTGAATTATGACAGAAAACAGAAAGCGTTTTACCGCGATATTTAGCGCTACTCTCAAAATGACACACAACGCATTTAAAGGGTAACATTTTGGACCCAAATATACAAGAACCATAATAAAATCTGCATAGCTGTAAAATTTGTGAATTTTATATTAATAAAATATCAAATACCTAAATATATACAATGCACCGTGTTACACATCTAGCCAACGCCAGGATATTTATTGTAAACACATCGGTAGTGTAAGTTTTTCCACTAAATCGGTTGCTTAAACTAAATCACCATTATGAACAACAGGCTTTTAAACTTGGTGCGAAAATTAAAGATAATTTATTTAATTTCTACTTACCGTCTCTCCCAGACATATTATCGACCGTATAGTCTGCACCCAATTTCCAAAGCGAGCGCAGTCAGGACCCCAAGACTAGAGTCACCCGGAAATAGATGTCTTTTTCTGTGCCTGAATCAAAATCTGCTTTGAGCTAATGCTAACTGGCTACCCATGTCTGCGGACCTTTGATAACCATTGAGATCACGGAAGAGTTATCCGTATAACGTGGTATGGTATGGTATTGTATTGTTTTTGTATGTTTAGACAGTCTGTTTATGCCATGCTATTTTGCAAAACCCCAGCCTCTTAATTTAACTCACGTAAATTGTACTGGAGTATAGTTGCTGAATGACACATCTGGCTTGGTAGCCGGCTTCCTGGTAATGTATGGATTAAGTAATTCGCAATCTAACTAGGTACCCACCTAATGCGAATACGTTCTTAAAATCATGACTAATTCAAGAATGTGAAGTCTAAAAGGTCAGAAAATCATAATCCAAATTTCAGCCTAGTATATAAAGTACACTAATAAAATAAACGTGATATTTTAGTCTTTGCTTCTTTACCATCCTAAATGAATTTTGGCTTTTTTTTCAAACGCTTTGCGTTTCAACTAACGCTAAAATGTGAGAATAGCTCTGTTAATTTGAAAAGGATGTTCTGTGAGTTTTGCTGTTGCAAGTCGGATATTGTGAATGTCCCAAAAGGATGTGTTAGTATTCCTAACCTATTCTGTTATTCAATTATAACAGGTCCGGAAGAAGGTACGCTGTCGCTGCACGTTAGCTTGCCATATCATTCTTAAATGAGGTACAGGGCAGGTCATATACTGTCACAGCATTATGGGAAAGGCTGCTACTTTGTTCAATTTGCCTACAGACATAGGGCAGAAGGATTTTCTAATAGATATTATTGTATGCGCCAAAAAAGTCCAAAGAATGAAGCATCCAGAATAGTTCCTGCACAACAGCATGTGGTCGATGCTTTGAAGAGCCTTACCGAGGTGGGAAGGCAGTGGGGACAGAATTCGGCCAAAACCATCTCAGCCTCGGTCAACTATTGGTGGGGAAAGTATGAAGAATTTGTGGGTCTCAGTGAAGTTCGAGAAGCCCAGACAAAAGTTACAGAGGTAAATTGAAGTACAAAATGGAATTGTGGTGGGACAGATTTTTTCCCCCAAGCTAAACAGCCAGGTAACTGAATGTTTTATTAGGCTGAGAAGGCTTTTATGGTGGCCAGAGGGATGGTTCGTGAGGCCCATGGAAGTTTGGAAGCTCTACAGGGCCGGTTGAAGGAGGTCAGAGACCGGCTGGATCGTGTTTCCCGTGAGGAGGCCCACTACCTGGAGCTGGCCACGTTGGAGCATAAGTTGCTTCAGGTGAGATGTGCAGAAAGCAGGATGCCACTTGTGGGCCCTTTGAAGAACTTTAAATTATGCAGATGACATAAATAGATCTGCTGTATCACGCCAATGGCTTTTTGTTAAAACCTCTTCTTTCCATTCAATCGTAGGAGGAGCGACGTCTGCGGACAGCCTATGAGAATGCAGAGGAGGCCGAGAGGGAACGTTTTTCTCTTTTCTCAGCGGGGGTACGCGGGAGCCACGAGAAAGAGCGAGCCAGGGCAGAGAGGACCAAAAACTGGTCCGTCATCGGTTCCGTTCTAGGGGCCTTGATCGGAGTCATGGGGTCCACTTATGTTAATAGGGTACGTCTCCAGGAGCTTAGGAGCCTACTGATGGAGGCTCAGAAGGGACCAGTGAGTCTTCAGGAAGCCATCAAAGAGCAAGCTGCTGTGCACAAGGGTCAGCAAGAAGAGCTTAGAGCTCTTATTGGTACTTTGAGGGAGGCTGTTCCTGAAAGGACACTGGAAGGGTCCAAGGCTTCATCATACCCAGCTACTACTTCCAGCCCCCCAACCCCCCTACCAAGCGCCATCCAGTCCATACTGAATGACATTCTGCGCTCCACACAGAGAGCCCAGACTGTAATGCAGGAGCTCCAACCACAGCTAGCTCAGCTGGAAAAGATTCTGGGCGGCGTGCGCTCCGAACTTCGAGAGGTCCGGCTGGCGTCTGTCAGACAGGCCGCTGTGGAGAAGCCGCTCATCAGCACGCAGGAGGCGCAGGTGCTGCTCCGTGACACTGAGGGCGTCATGCAAGGACTGGTCCAAACTGAGAAGCGGCTGGAGAGCCAGATTATAAGAAACACACTGTACAACACAGTTCTTACATACACTGCTTTTGCTTTAAGTTTGCCTGTCTTGTATTTAATATTTAAAGGAAACTGAGCAACACTGAGCTGTTTTAAATACAGTCAAAGATAGGGTAATTGTCAATATTAATCAGCTGCTGTAATACCTTTACATATCTCTGCTGTTCTAGGGTAAAACACATTAATATGAATAATAAATATGACCATTAAAGCAATGTGTTGAATTTCAGTCCATGCATTTTTTTGCTTAATTCGATACATACATGGCAAAACGTCTACCAGTTTCTCCTGAATTAATAGGGTTTTCCAGATCAATACTTGAGACTGAGTTTTGAGCCATGTCACCTGTCAACTTACGGGAACCGGCCAGTATCCGAGCAGGAGTCTCTGCTGTGTGCTGCACAGTGATCCCTCAACACATACAATTTACACTGCTGTCAGCTCTCCTATAACCTTAAACGAATATAATCTGCTTGACTGGTGAATGTTGAATCTCATGCCTGGAAAACTAAGGTATTTATTGTGGCTAGGTGATTTTTATTCTGAAATGATTTTCCTTATCTGACTATACCTTTAAATGATTCCACTGATCTATACATCCATCACTCAACCTATTACCAGTATGGAGTTATGGTGAGCTTGGAGCCTACCCCAGAAAGTACAGGGCACAAGGCAAGAGAATCTTTAAGTGAGATATTAGTCCATTGCAGGGAAATCCAGATGATTGAATCTTTAATATATTTTAAAGTTGTAGTCCTGTCACTTTAGGTTAAGTTGTGTGCTGGTAATTGTAAGCAACCATATCATCAGAGATGGACATTTCCGAATCCGAAAGTGAAAATCCAGACCACGATTTTGTCTGCACCAACCAGTTGAGTACTCTGAGTGTGAATCTTTATATTGAACTGGTTTTGTTTCGATTTTTACTTTCTGGATCTGAAATGTCAGCCTGTAATCGAAGATCGAAAACTATGACACTCAAGTTTCAGAATATATATTTCACGCCGCGGGTTATCAGTTATGAATGTTTACAATCTTATGAAAACCCTGTATAGCTGACTCGGAACTACGCCATTGAGCCTCATTACATATTCATGAGATTTCGCGGGCTTTGCAGTCACGTGAATTTTTCGCGCGAAACAATACACTTGGAGTTTACATCTGCAAGCAAGAGACGGAGAGCAGAGAACCGGAATGGCTGTAAGTAAAATAAATTTTAACACTACTAAAAGTAATAATAGTGAAAGACTTGAGAGAATAGAGTAGGTTGTAGTACATATTAGCAAACGAAAGAGTGGTTTTGATTACTTCAGAACTTCAGCAGATGATATGTATTGTTCACGTGAAAACGTGCAGCGACCAATACACGCAGCTGTATTTTGTACTGTTGGCTTGTCTAACTTTGCGACGTAATGCAGTCGGATATTAAATAATGTTATCCGCTATAATTGGACACTGAAACAAAGTTGGGAATTATATTGCGGTTTGTGGATAATATTACTTTCTAGCTAATAAAGTAGAATGTATGACACTTGTATACCCGTTACGTTTTAACCTGAACTGGGGCCATTTTCGCCTCAGTTTCAGATTAGCTGCATTTGTTCTGCTACGACCCCAGTCGTAGATTCAAGGGCATTTTCTAAGTACTCTATTAACTGTGTGTGCCATTTGGAAATTTCACCGGTTTCAGAACTATGTAGTGCAAATCGGTGAAAAAGCTCCGACTGACCTTTTAACAGTGTACATCTGTGTTATATGCAGGTGTTTAAAAAACGTATAAACGTCTGTTAATCTGTTGTCCAGGATTCATCAGAGTCATTTCAAATGGCGACCAGCCCCAGTGGAGGGTCCAGGCGGGGGGATTTAACGTCCAGCCCCGGGCGAGATCTGCCCCCGTTTGAAGATGAATCTGAGCTTCTTGGTGAGGGGACCATACCAGGAGAGGAGGAAGAGGATGACGGGGAGGAACTGTTTGGGGACGCGATGGAAAGGTCAGTGAAGAGCCTCCGTCCCTGGCTGCTGTCTCCCAGTGTGTTTTGGCTGGGGGAGGATGTATGGAAGTAGATTTAAGTATAAAGTTATTGTCCGTAAGTTGAATTGCAAGTCGGAGATCATTTTGAAAATGTAAACGTTTGTTGTGACAGTCAGGACATCAGACTTGCACATTAAGTTCGCGCTGCACATGTGGCACGCTAGGTTTTCTCATGACGAGAGTTCAGACAGATTGTACCCGCTGAAGTGAGATCGATTTGTAGGGGTATCTAGATCCTGCCGGCTAGGGATGCGCGTCTCCTCTGATGCGATTCGATACATTAAAGACACACATGAAGTACCTGCGATTGCAGTACGATTCACTCCTATAGTCATGTAGTGCAATTCGATGCGGTGCATCGCGGACACGCCTCCAACTCCCGCGAGACTTGCAGTGAATTGGACACTGACAGCAGCGGAGAACTGGAGACTGAGTGTGTTTAGAGGGGGGGGGGGGGATCAATCTAAATATAAAATTGGTCAAAACCAATTGGTCATATTTCTAAGTAATGAATGAATCTATGTATCCCTGGGCAGTGGACAGAGCAGGCCGGGCCCAGGGCCGTTTTTGTTGCGTTATAGTATGTTGGTGATGTGATGTGGCGCGGTGAGGGAGGTGCAGGCCCAGGAACAGCGCGGGCTGTAACCACAGTGACAGCCTGACTTTAGGTGTTCTGACCCAGCGGGGAGAGCAATATGATGGGAGGGGGGGCAATGGTGAATACAGTCTGGAGGTGTAAAAAGATGGGCAAATACAACAAAATTACAACAAGTAATATTTAACCAGTTACTGACTTAGTTATCCTTATTTGCCCCAAAAAACTAGCTGGTAATTAATTTAATGAACCAAATAAACTTCCATCTGGCGCTTTTCTAAACATTCGACTTTTAAACGTTCGGATAGCTCAGTTGTATTCGCCAGCAGCCACATCCTGCCTTCTCAGACAGACATATGAGAGCCTGCTTTTGCGCATGTCACGTCTCGAACATTTCTGCAGGGGTCCCAATGATAATCAGTGACTCTCACCATCTGCCGTGCTTACTAATCACTTCCTTACAGTTATGTCATTGTCACAGTTTGGGGGTATATAACTAAAACTAATTTTAGTCATCCTGAATTCCAAGCATTGATTCATTACACCGTTTTTATTGTAACAAACCATTATATTAATTCTGAAGATTTTTATTCTGTATTTCATCTTGCTTATATTGCATACATTGTACTGCTCCATTAACTCTTCCTCTGTGGCTTCCATTTGGCTTGCGCTGATCATAACTTGACCACAATGATTTGTATTTTTTCTTCATCAAGGCCTATTGGCCACTGCCAACGTTATTTTCCCCACATAATGTGTTGTGTAAACGTAGTACTGATGTAAATGCATCATCTGTGATTCATAATCACAACCTGAACATCGTAAGCTCGTAAATTATGGTTCGTAATTGTAAGATGCGGATTGTAGCTGTGAATCTCCAGCGGCAGTCGCAGGTAAACATTTGCAGCTCTGAATATGGATTTGCATTCATAAAATCGATCGGCATGACAGGCACGTTTGCTTTAGATGTAAATTTATTTCCATAAGGATGAGATTTTGAGAGGTAATCTTTCTGTAAGACTGTAATTCTTGTAACTGCGCTGTGTGGTACGTCTTATGTTTGAGAGGCAGTGGTGGTGAGATGCATGGTAATGTGTGTAAGGCAATGTGTTTAAATCAAAATACTGGGAACATTTATCAACCCCCCCCCCCAAACTTAGCTCAAGACTGATGTTATTTTCAAGTAATTCATTTTAATGTGATTTAATGGTGGAGACTGCTCGTCCCTCCCTGTGCAGGGACTACCGTCCGATTCCTCAGCTGGACCAGTATGAATTGGAGGGCCTGGATGAAGATGAGGACCTGTCCGAACTGTCCCCTGGGGCACGAGCCGCGGCGGAGGCAGTCATGGCAGCTCAAGACAGGATGATGGGCCGCAATCGCAGGGGCCTGCTGTATGGTGAGGGGGGCCTGCTTTTAGGAACGTCATAAACACAGAATTTATCCCCTTTGGGTATGATAGCAGCTGTCAGTTTTTATTCACGAATTTCACTGTAGCATCTTTGTTTTTTTGTCAGGTAATAGCAGCATAAATGTGTTTTTGTTGTTGAAATTTATGCCTCGTCTTACTATTTCTTGCTTATTTTGAGAACTGGTCATATTAACTGAGATTTTTATATTTACTAGCCACTAACACTGTATATTACAATTCTTTGTGTCATCTGTGCAATTATAAATGTGTATATTGTATTTGTTGAGAAATACTTCTACACTAAACGGCCTTTTTTGTTTGAATGGGTCAGTAGTTTAGAGAGGGAATTTAAAAATACTGGTCACCCGTCCTCTAGGGGGCGACCCAACGGTTGGTCTTCCAACATTCAATATTATGCAACAGCTTATTGCTACCTTCTGCTAAGCATTATTTCAACTAATAGAGACCACTGCTTGTATTTAACTTGTAGTCTTCTGATCCATTTATTAGAGAACTGCATTGTCTGCATGAACAGAGAGAATCCTGGATGAGTGCGTGTGTAGGGGTCCAGGTAACAGACGGTAACTGGGGTCTTGTGGTCCCGTCCACAGACAGTGAGGATGAGGACGAAGACCGGCCGGCCCGAAAGCGTCGTCTGGCGGAGCGAGCGGCCGAGGGGGTGGCCGGCGAGGGTGAGGATGAGGAGATGATCGAGAGCATTGAGAACCTGGAGGATATGAAGGGCCACTCGGTGCGTGAGTGGGTGTCTATGGCCGCACCACGACTGGAGATCTACCACCGCTTCAAGAACTTTCTGCGCACGCATGTAGATGAGCACGGACACAACGTCTTCAAGGAGAAGATCAGTGACATGTGTAAAGGTAGTGTATATGGGCGGCCTGGTGGATCCCATGTGTAACCATCTTGTAAGGCCATCCATCCCATCCCATCCCATCAATCCATGACTGCTTATCATGGTGAGCCTGTAACCTGTTCCAGGAGGTACAGGATACACCCTGGTTGCAAAGCTAGTTAATTTTACAATATGCCCACTGTGGGCACTTTAATAACCTAACTGCATTCTTCTGTTCTGTGGAAGGAAACTGGAGAACCCAGATCAAACCCATATGAACACGGGTATGACCTGTAAACGCCAAATGTGTAGGCGTGGGAATCAAACTCAGAGCCCTGGAGACTTGAGGGTGCAGTGCTGACAACTAACTCGCTGTCCCTGTGGTCGTCTTACAGGGTGTGGGTTGTGTTTTACCTCAGGGATCTAAAGTTCTTCTGAATTGTGTCCCTCCTTCCACAGAGAACAGGGAGAGCCTGGTGGTGAACTACGAGGGCCTGGCGGCCCGGGAGCACGTGCTGGCCTACTTCCTGCCTGAGGCGCCCACGGAGATGCTGAAGATCTTCGATGAAGCAGCCAAAGAGGTGGTGCTAGCCATGTACCCCAAGTACGACCGCATTGCCCATGAGATCCACGTCCGTATCTGCAACCTACCCCTGGTGGAGGAGCTGCGGTCCCTCAGGTAACGGGGGGGCTGGATCCAGGCACTTAATTACAGGCTTTTGGCATGTATGCCCCTTGGCCTGTGTGTGTGTGCGCCTGTGTGTGTGTGTGTGCGTTTATATATGTGTGTATGTATTTTTTGGTTGATCTCCAGTCATAACTTGAAATCTAAACCTATTTATTTATTGTACATTTTGCGCAATGCCTAATTTTCTACCACTTTTTCTACCAATCAGGTGGTTTAACTGCATCTCGGTGTGTCTTAATGTCTTTGGTTTAAAATGTCATGTTTATATTATGTCTGAATGTCTCAGTACTTCTATTCTATTTATTGCTTCTCTATCATACTGTGCTTATGGTAATTTAACATGCCTCCTCAGGCTGTCTTATTATATTTAAATTTCAGTGCTTGTTTTGATGAAATCTAATCTAAAGTATTTCCCTATGGGAGCACAGGCTGCTTTGTGTTGATGAAACACCAGGCTGAACCAGTTTGTCTGGGTTAACGTGGCTGCGCTGGCTCTTACTGCGCTTCAGGGGGTGTCAGGCTTTCATTACGCTTGCAGTAGTCTCTAGCTGCCGGCTAAGGAATGCCCTCGGTCTGCAAGCGTTAGTAAATCTTGTGTCCGGCATTCAGTGCTCGCGTCAATCACATGACTGTGCAGTGCGAGTGTTGGCAAACTGGGGCTTGTTGCATTGATCTGCGTGCCGCAGTCTCTAAAACACTGCAGTAGCTGCCGGAGAGGACCTCTTTCACACAGTTAGCAGAAACGTCCAGCGGCGCGACGGAGGTCCCCTCAGCAGCGGCTGTCAGGTTGTGATTGTGGGCCACTGAGAAGATAAAGTGTAATAAAGTTGCCAGCCGGCAGTTAAAGTATGTAAAATAGCATGTTGTCGGCTCTAGCCCGGTGTTGTACAACCCAGCCCTGTTCTTCTGTTGTGTAATGTAGTAACGCCCCACAACCACTGGGTGGCATTGTGTGGCTCAGTGGGATAAGCTGCCTTGCGGTTAAAATTCCTGGCTTGGCAGAGAGAATATCACCGTAGAACCTTTTACCCCCCCATTTGATGTGGGGACTGTCAGACCCTGCTTCCCGCATTGTAGGTCACTTTAGATAAGAGAACTTTGCAGTCAGTAGTTTCAAACCGAAAACCTTCCGAATATGGACATGGGAGTCAAACTTGTTGAGGCACATTGTTTCCCTACAGCCATCTCATGGGCATTGTTTGTCTGCTCCGCCAGACAGCTGCACCTGAACCAGCTGATCCGGACCAGTGGTGTGGTCACCTGCTGCACAGGAGTTCTACCCCAGCTGGGAATGGTCAAGTACAACTGTAACAAGTGTAACTTCATCCTCGGACCCTTCTTCCAGTCCCAGAACCAGGAGGTCAAGCCCGGTTCCTGTCCTGAGTGTCAGTCGCTTGGCCCGTTTGAGATAAACATGGAGCAGGTCAGTTGTCCATCAGTGCCCTCTTCACGCTGACAGGTTACGCTGAACATGTTATGTTGCTGTTGAGTTTCGCCTGGGAAGCTTGTTGGCCTTAGTCTTGTCTCATGCAGTGTTTATGTAGCACGTTTGCTAATGGGTTCCAGCACAGTCTGACATGTTGGTCTGATACACCAGTCAAAGCCAGTCTGGGGCATCTGCAGAAAGATTTTGCCTTTAGTTCAGCAAATTCCGGCTTCCCATATTTAACCGAGCTGGGTACCAGAACATGGTCCGTAAAGTCTCTCTGTTCTCTCAGACCCATGACGGCATTATGGGTAATGAGAAAGCGGACAGCGCCGCTACGAGAGCTCTTAATGCAGAACTCCTTACATGTCAAATCCCGGTTTCGGATCTCAGACCTGTATTGGCATCATGTGTCTGTAGTAAGTAGCAAACTGACTGGGATGAATGTGCTGAAAAGGAATCGCATGAAATTAAGCTTCCTTCCCTTAAGAGACCATGTTTTTCTTTTCAAACAAGACATGATCAAACAGTTGATACCAGATGCCGTATAGTTCATTCTAGATTTGCACATGACTTTCTCTTTAAAGGCGAAGAGCGCCAGATTCGTCCGTTTTGTGATCCGGCCTTGTCAGTGAAATGCATTTTATTTTGTTGTACTGCTCTGCGTAATACAAGACACCGATGGGTGTTTTTAATAAGGCACCCACCCCCATAAAGTTTTGGAATTTCTATGAAACATTAATTTAAAGAATCTTGCAGAAATCCTGTTTTTGTTCATATCTTTCCTGTTTTAAATTTCTCCCTGTAGATGATTTTTTTTTACCTTTAGCCATTGTTACTGATTTGGCATTAAACTTAAGCCCACCACCGATCTCACAGACCGTGTACCAGAACTACCAGCGAATCACGATCCAGGAGAGCCCCGGCAAGGTGGCTGCTGGTCGCCTCCCACGCTCCAAGGATGCTATCCTGCTGGCTGACCTGGTGGACAGCTGTAAACCTGGTGATGAGATTGTGAGTGCCACTGCAGTTGGCTGCTTCCATTCCTGTACACAAAATCCAATCTCCAATTTGACTCCTTGCTTTGAAATTGAAGATCAACTCAATTGATTAGTTGTACTTCAGGTTAAGGACTAAGTGGTACAACAGCACAACCCATCATCAACCACTGTACTACCAGCCCTGTGCTCAGACATCTGCAGCAGTTGCTTGATGCTTCTACTTTCGGATGTGAGCTTAACGTGTTCCAATCCCCACCTTATTAGGAGCTGACTGGAATCTACAACAACAACTACGACGGATCTCTGAATGTGGCCAACGGCTTTCCAGTGTTCGCCACTGTGATCATGGCCAATCACATCACTCGGAAGGATGAAGGCGTAGCCGTGACGGAGCTGACAGACGAGGACGTGAAGGCCATAGTGGCACTCTCCAAGGACGAGCGCATCGCCGAGAGGGTAAGGCAGGTCCTCCCCTAGTCCGACCCACTGATTTCATCCTGCTATGGTTATAGGGGTTGGTCATTTTCTCCTTCCATCTTCAGATCTTTGCTAGTATTGGTCCTTCCATCTATGGCCATGAGGATATCAAGAGGGCACTTGCTCTGGCTCTCTTTGGAGGAGAACCAAAGAACCCTGGTGAGTTTATATAGCATCACCTTCTAGCACATTCTAATCCATTAGGTACTAATCTATCTATTCGTATGAAACCCAACTGTTGACATCAAAGATGATTTAGTAGGATTGAAAAGAGGTTGACACTGTTGTAGCAGTAGCGTAGTGTGCTGTGTATCCCATAGTTGAGTACTATAAGGTAAATGTCTCATGTTGTTGTTGTCCCTTAGCATCTCCTGCTAACTTGCTATCTCGCTAGGTGGGAAGCATAAGGTCCGTGGGGACATCAACGTGCTGCTGTGTGGGGACCCTGGAACAGCCAAGTCGCAGTTCCTCAAGTATGTTGAGAAGGTGGCGAGTCGAGCTGTGTTCACCACAGGCCAAGGGGCGTCTGCCGTGGGTCTCACGGCCTACGTTCAGCGGCACCCCGTCACCCGGGAGTGGACACTGGAGGCGGGGGCTCTGGTTCTGGCTGACCGTGGGGTCTGTCTCATTGATGAGTTTGATAAGGTGAGCAGGTGCTAAGTAACAAATGGCTGGAAATTCTAGAAAGATCTGGATAGTGGGAATAACTTTCTTGAGCTTTCCTGTTCAAGATGCAACAAAAATGAACACTTTTTTGCGATACACCATAGATGAATGACCAGGACAGGACCAGTATCCATGAGGCCATGGAACAACAAAGCATTTCTATCTCCAAGGCTGGAATCGTCACCTCCCTCCAAGCTCGATGCACTGTCATCGCTGCCGCCAATCCCATTGGTTTGTACCTTCAAAAACATTTTGTTTAATTTTATGAAATCCTTACCGTTTCTTTGAAACGTCTTTGCTTTCCTTTTGTTGTAGGTGGTCGATATGACCCCTCTCTTACCTTCTCGGAGAATGTGGACTTGACGGAGCCCATCGTGTCCCGATTTGACGTCTTGTGCGTGGTCAGAGATACCGTGGACCCAGTGCAGGTAAGCCTGTAGATGTGCTTGTTGAAGCACAGCATGGTTTTTCATAACTATTGGGAAAACTTAAGGAAGTTCTGTTTCGTTATTTCCAAGGATGAGATGCTGGCCCGTTTTGTGGTGGGTAGCCATCTTAAGCACCACCCCAGCAACAAAGAAGGGGGTGTGGCTGGACTCGAGGAGGTGGTCCTTCCCAACACCTCGGACGTGCCGCCCATCCCTCAGGAGCTGCTGAAGAAATATATCATATATGCCAAAGAGCGCGTGCGACCCAAGCTCAACCAGATGGACCAGGACAAGGTGGCCCGTATCTATAGTGACCTGCGTAAGGAGTCCATGGTGAGAGCCTACCAGAGAGCTGAAAATGTTCAAGGTCATGAATACAGCTTGAGTCCAGACCACCGCCCTACAAAATTAGGTCTGATGTACAGTTAATTCATTGTCTTGTATTAAGTGCTGCATATGATGGATCAGAAGGTTCCAAATTAGTCTAGGAATAAAAAATAAATTTATACATCCATCAGAATTAGCTTCTTGAGGTAAGAACTGATAGGAAATGCTCTAAGAACTTGGGTTGGAACTTATTGTGGAATACGACAGTGTGTGTGTCACCTGACTACATCAGTACTGTGGTAGATGAGGAAGGCGGCCCTACCTGCTCAACATGCCTGTCTCTGTCTGTCTGTCTGCCTGCCTGTCTGTCAGGCCACAGGCAGCATCCCTATAACCGTGAGACACATCGAGTCTATGATCCGCATGGCGGAGGCTCACGCGAGGATGCACCTGCGGGATTATGTCCTGGAGGATGACGTCAACATGGCCATTCGCGTCATGCTGGAGAGTTTCATCGACACGCAGAAGTACAGTGTCATGCGGAGCATGAGGAAGGTGCGATGTCCTTGAATTTATTTCAGGCTCCATTTGAAGGTCAACAGAACTCTTAATTAAATTTCATTAAACGGGAAGTCCTTAATCCTCTTGGCTTGTCCCAAAGACGTTCCATTTTTGGTTGTAATTGACCCATCTACTCCTTCCGCAGACATTTGCCCGGTACCTGGCTTTCAGGCGGGACAACAACGAGCTACTTCTGTTCATCTTGAAGCAGCTGGTTGCAGAGCAAGTGACGTACCAGCGAAACCGATATGGAGCCCAACAGGACACCATCGAGATCCCCGAGAAGGATCTTGCGGACAAGGTTCGTAGGAGCCAATGAGTTTACGGCTGTAAAGCTGCTGAAATGCACTGTAGTTTTACACATTTTGGCATCCATCTCTTCAGGGCAGATGTTTTGCTCTCTAAACAGCAGTGAAATACTTCCTCTGTGTTAGATTAGCCAGTAAAGCAGATTAGATGTCATTTTTGGCTGTTGGATGGAGAAATATGGTTTCATTGATATAATTCCTTTCTCTCCTAGGCCAGACAGATCAGCATCCACAGCTTATCAGCCTTCTATGACAGTGAACTCTTCCGCGCCAACAAGTTCTCTCATGACACCAAGAAGAAGCTCATCTTGCAGCAATTCTGAGTGTTCATGGCAACAGGAACCTGCCCGCTATTTGTCTGGGTCACGCTATGCAAGATGACAGACTGCGTGGACAGAAACGCTTGAGCTGACTTATCAGTATGTACATACTGTAATTGTCTCAGATTTTTTAGGTTTTATTCCTTAGTCACCTGGCCATAATCTGGCCATTTAAGATGTGACATGGGTCATTGTGAATAACACAAGGTTGATCTGTTCTTCGTGTAGTGGTTATGTTCTGTGTGGAACGTGAGTGATGAGTTTATCTGATGTCAGGGAAAAAAACGCTACATGTTTCGTCCTTTTGCAATATCATTAAAGTTAATGTTGATGTGTGTAATCTTTGTTCTCCAATTTGAATGTCCTCGAGTTGTTAAAATGATTTAGGTAACTTAATAAGCATAGATTTGATGCCTTGGAGCAAAACAGCCCATATTTAGTGTTATAAATTAAATTATGCCCTATACACGGATAAAACTGGACAATTAGCAGAACAATTAACTAATTCAGACTATTATAATTATAGTACATATTTCAGAAAGCAATTATTTGAGAGGAATCTGCTTGGAATGTATACCTTGTCATCAAGTTGATATAAATACTGGCCTTGCATTTGTGGAGAGAGGATAAAGCTGAACTTTAAACGGAAATTGTATCCAAAATTTTAAGTTTAAGTGCTGCATTTGATTTGAAATTCGTTTTTAATTAAGGGTGCGCAGGTGTCGGTGCTGATGGTACCGGCGCGGACAGTGTTTAGGACCCGGGATCGGATGCTTGCTGGCGTCGCACCTTGGTGCCTGCGCAAAGACACTGCGCAAACATTGAATTAAAATCGGCGCATTTGCCGGGCTGATAACTGAGGAACTGGGGGAGCCGCAGCAAAGCGCGGCAAGACCCGACAACAAAAAGGTGCAGCCACTGATCAGTGAGAGCAATCATCCCGAAGCAGAAAGAGCAATAACTCTTTTTTATTTAAAAAAAAAAAACTGTTAAAAATTGGATGTATGCGACAGACGTTTACTCTAATATTGCACAATAAGTCGGTGCCCTGCGCACATTTGCAGATCGCAACGTGAGCCGGCAGCTAGCCTCAAGCTTCTTCACCTCCGGGTATTTAGAGCTGTGCAGCAGAAATAATCGTTTTAAAACGGTGATGCATCTCAGGCATCCACAAGAAGAGAAGCCGACAGCCGCGCTAAATTATTAATACCCGGTACCCTATTTGATAAAACAATACCTCCCGACCAACTACATATTGCATTACTCTCTGGCATCGACCACCGACATGCAAACGCTTTTCCTTTCCTGCAGCGTCATAGTGGGTAAGTTATACGCTCTGTTAATTGTATCTGGAAACATGTTTCTAATTAGTCATAAAGTAATCTCCCCCTTCCCCAGTCGCGGTGCTGGTGCTGGCGGCGTGACCGTTCTTTGTTCATTCATTCCTTTCGGTATTATACAGCTGCGGACTAAGGTGAACATAATGCCCGCAGTTTCCGATCGGGGGGTAAAATAAGAAATATATATAATCGTAGGAGAGAAATCGTCGCAAATGAAAAGTCCATGTGCGGTCCGCTTTGGACAATGCGATAGCGGGACGCAGGATGGGGCTCATTGCACGACGAGCGCCTCTTTAAGCTTTCATGAATCGTATTAAGCGTAGGAATGAAACCGTCTAAAAGCACTTTGCCGATCTGTAGATTGGCGAATTAAATAAGCATTTATTTTCTAGCTGGTCGGACATACAATACCTATGAATGAAAGCTTATACTAAAATGAAAGGGTACGGTGCAACAATGTTTGATGCCACGGTACCAGCTATTAGTAAGTTTTGGAGTACTTTTGGTGTATGACCCTCTATTTATTTTCGCAATACACAAATTTACGTTATGGGTTGTAAACGCAAAATTGTTGTATTATAAGCTTTTAAAAACATACAGAATTTGGCCAAAATAATTCGACTTTAGAATAACTAATGTCCTCCTATATTAATGTAGTATGACTGAGAAGCTGTCGTCTATTCACCTACGTTGGTTTTTGTGCAAGTTATGGAATCAAGTGTTGGATACAGTGAAGTAGTGTTATTTTTTCTGTCTTCTTCGGGTCTTTCAATTAAGGAAGAAACTTGAATAAAGTTAAATCTGTGGCATAAATGTCACATTACTGGGTATTTATGTTTTAAGTATGTTTGGCTCAGCATTTTTTGCTGACGCCTCCCGCGGCAATCCTGTCTATTTTTGCGGAGTTTTCAAGTGTTTCTCCCACAATTAAAAGCTACGTGACTCGTAAAATATTGACTCCAGATTTCCTTTTTGCCGTTAGTCACCTGGTATGAGCTGGTATCCTGTCTGTGGTGTCAGAAACATGACTGGACATATATATCGATTAGCCATGGGTCACAAACCACTGCCGCAGCATAATCCTGGGAGCGAAATGCCTTATGGGTGATGAGACAGAAAGGTCAGATCGGACGTTTGCTTAGATGGGACGCAGGAAACGAAATCTGCAGCATAAGGGCGTAAAAGCAGGTGGGTTTGGAACATCCGTCACACTGGCTCCCTCGTCTTTGTTGGTGAGGTAACTAATGACGATGATGCGGGAGAACGGCTGGAGCATCCGCTGGCCAAGAAAAAAAGCCCCCCATGATCAATGGGCAGCATTTTACAGTGCAGCAGGAGGCTTACACACAGTGCACAGGCAGTGCCACTGAGAATGAGAGGATAGACAGTCAGCATAAAGCTTTTCAATCTCTTGATACGGATCAAGTCCAGTGTGTGTTTTACCGGAGGCAATGCCCCATCCCAAAAGTAAGCAAAAAGCTTGCTAGAGATGGTCACAGGAGGCTGCAGGTTCAATGCAGATACTGCGTGCAAGGGGGTGGGATGCAGTCAGATTCTCCAATCCATCTTCCATCACTGCTTACATAGCCACACACAGCCTATTCTAGAAAACCTTAAGCACAAGGCAGGAATCACCCTGGGTTGAGAGGGCAACCTGTTGCCGGGCCTGCACACAATTTGGTGATACTGATTAATTTCCGTATTTGTACATGTATTTGGACTGCAGACAAACCACAGTATATTGAGAAAATCTGCAAAATCCAATAAGGATGAGTAAATTCCAGACATAGAATATTGGGGTTGAAAGTGAACCTTTGGCCCCCTATCCTGACATTTTTATTTATCTCAATATTTACTCTTCACTTCCAATCAGAGTCCCTGTGTTTCAAAATATTCTTCTGAAAACCAGGCAGCTAAATTACAAAAAAAAACATCATAACGTTGATTCCACTGTGCCAATACTTATGAAGACCACTCTGTATGATTCATGTTTACGATTGGAAATGCAGCCAATGACTAGAATGAACGATCAGCAGAGTGGAAAATTATAAAATCCGTAATTTACACTGCAGCAATGGAAACAGTTCTTCCGTGACTGTGGCGATTTTTTCGCAAATGACAGATTTAATTGGTTACCTTATGGTCTTGATGTGTTGCCGGTGATTTGATTAAGTTTGTGTCTTTTGTCTGTGCAGGATAATTACATTCCCTTCATATAAGCACAGGTAGGTCTGTGTGTGGTTTTAATTGCTGGTGACTGTATGGAATACACTCAAGAAGAGTGTTATCTTATCATCTTCAGTCTGAAGGAGCCTGGTTTATTTTCAGTAGCACTTCGTTTAAAAAGGGATATAAATCAGAAATATTATATACTGCAGTGTACAGTGTGGAAAGTAACATGATGAAAATATAGTGATTCTATCTGTATTTATGAAAAACATCCATAGCTGCTTATTCAGTACGGTGTCGTGGGGAGTCTGGAGTGCATCCAAAGGGGCATGGAGCGTGGAATAAAGTACAAACAAGAGAGAACATGCAGATTCTGCATAAACACAACCACATAGGGCAGGAGGTGTACACACAACCCTAGAGGATTGAGGATTGAGCCAGGACACTATGCTTACATGCTGCTCTTAATAATCGTAACACATTTCATTTATACAGTGCTTTTCAAGAACCCAAATATTACAACAATAAGTGAGAGAACACAGATACATATACAGATGCTCCTCAACTTACAATAGGGTTATGTTCCGAAGAACCCATCGTGAATAGAAAATATCATAAGCCGAATATGATATGATAAATAAATAACTATACGATATGTTGTTAGACACTGTAATCAGATGTCTACACTCACTATTGCTACAGAGACTGGAAGTGTGGCTGCAAAGATGCTGCCATTGCCCAGCATCGGTAAAAAGTATTGTACGGGATATCACTAGCCCGTGAACAGATCAAAATTCAGAGTTTGGTCGGATGGCTACTGAGTGTGGATCGCTATCGCACAGTCATAAAGTTGAAATATCGTAAATCAAACCATCTTAAAGCAACGAGCGTCTGTAAAACATTATACTGAATATTTGACAAGTACACACTACAACCTGTTACATTTCATCGTAATTAAATGATTACACCAATCAGCCATAACATTAGAACCACCTAAAACAGCTCTGACCCATCGCGACGCAGTCTCCACAAGACCTCTGAAGGTGTCCTGTGGTATCTGGCACCAAGATGTTAGCAGCAGATCCTTTAAGTCCTGTAAGCTGTGAGGTGGAGCCCCTGTGGATCAGTCTTGTTTGTCCAGCACATTCCACAGATTTAGATTAGATTGAGATCTGGGGAGTTTTGAGGCCAAGTCAACACCTTGAACTCATTTTCATGTTCCTCACACCATTCCTGAGCAATTTTTGCAGTGTGGCTGGGTGTATCGTCCTGCTGACTGAGGCCACTGCCATCGGGGAATATCTTTGCCATCAAGGGGTGTGTTTGGTCTGCAGCAATGTTTTGGTAGATGTTGGGTACATGTCAAAGTAACATCTACATGAATGCCAGGACACATGGTTTTCTAGCAGAACATGGACCAGAGCATCATACTGCCTCCACCTTTTCTAATAGTATATCCTGGTGCCATCTCTTCCCCAAGTATACTTGTTCCCCCATTTTGATGTAACAAAACATCCCATCCATTGCTCCATGGGCCAGATCTGACACTTACGTGCCCATTGGAGGCACTTTCAGTAGTGGAATGGAGTCAGAATGGCCACTCTGACCGGTCTGTAGCTATGTGGCCCCATATGCAGAAAGTTGTAGTGCAGGAGTGGGGAACCAGATCCATGGAGGGTCGGTGAGGGTGCAGGTTTTTGGGATGGCCTCTCTGTCAGCCAATAATAAAACAGCAGTTCTCGACTCCAGTCCTGGGGACCCACTGTGATTGGCTGATTGAGAGACCACCCCAAAAACCCACACGCACACCGGCCCTCCATGGATCAGGTTCCCCACCCTTGCTGTAGTGCATTGTATTCTGATACCTTTCTGTCATATCCGGTATTAGCTTTTTCAACAATTTGTGCTACAGTAGCTTTCCTCTAGGATTGGACAAGACAGGTTAGTCTTCAATCCCCACATGCATCAGTGAGGCTTGGGTGCCCATAACCCCTTTTCCAGTTCATCAGTTGGCCTTCCTTGGTCCACCCCAGTGTTCCCAGTCTCATGCTGACCAATGCTTCCGTGTAGCAGGGATGTATTTCCTGGAGAGCGTGTGTGTTTGTGAAGAAAACTGAATCTTAAATGATGAAAAGGTAAATAACATGACATTGACGTTTCTGTGCTTCAGCCTGCTTATTTATTAGTACGCTGGTGAGTGTGTTTCGCTGTCTGTGCCTTGGCGTGTCGGTGCTTCCCTGTCTCAGCATTTCCGTGCATTTCGCTGAAGAGCAGTGGCCCGTTCTGCTTCTCCAGTCAATAACGAAAAGGGCGAGAAGAAATCCAATCCCCGGCATGAATATACAATGAAACTTTAATGTTTGGAAATTGCACCAGAGAATGAATGACTGCAGAGATCTGCCTGTTTTAGTTTTTCGGTGATGTATTGAATATATTCATACTACTTATTAATATGCAATTGACATGATATTGAAATGGTTGCATTAGAAATGCATCAGAGGAATAGAGAAGTAATTGAGCCGAACCTTTGAATACAAGTTGGATCACTGAGAAATAGATGCTCAAAAGCAGAGGACAGTGATTTATGGATCTTGTCTTAGAAATACGCTGTATGGTTGAAAGTATGTGCCCTCCTCTATTAATTAGATAAATTGTCTAATTAAGCCATGCCCATTGCTGACAAAAGTGTATAATTAAGCACACAGTCACATGATCTCCTGCAGGAAAACATTAGCAGTGGAATGAGTGGTGAGGGGTTAGTGACTTTCCACTTGGCGTTGTCATATGACTCCCATCTCTCCAACAAGTCAATTCACCACATATCTGTCTCGCTAGAGCTATCCTGGTCAACCGCAAGTGAAGAGATGATGGAAGTCAGAACATCTGGAAGTTGTGTTGTGAAGTGGTAGGCCACACAAACTCACAGAACAGGACCTGATTACCCAACGTCAATACCAACCTTGAATGGCAGCAAATATTCCAGCATCTAGTGGAAAGCTTTAACAGAAGAGTATTGGGTTTTCCAGCAAAAACAGGCTGACCGATTTGATGTTAATACCCCTGGCTTCAGAATGAGATGCTGGACAAGCTGGTGTCCACATACTATTGGCCATATAGTGAAAATGATTTTAATGTTGGTGTTAAAACCAAGAATTGTGGTGATCACATATCTTCCTGCTCTCGCATCTCTGCTGAACAGGCATGGCATGTAATATCTACTGCATCCTTCCAATCAAAGTTCCCTTTTCCATATACAAAAAGACTTTCAAAATGTGTAATCTTGAACCCACATAAAATTGTTTAATATTTTCTTCAAAATGGCTGCTAATCAAGCGATTACAAGTTCTGGGTTTTTTTCATCACTCAGATCAGCTTTGGCGTTATTAAGAATGACACAGACCCTGACTACTGACTCATAGTTGCTCACGGCCTCCTCCCGTTAAGCACTGTTGAGGACTGGGAAGGCGGCTTGGAAACTGACAAGCTATTGTTGTCCCTTGCAGCAACATTACTGTGGTAACCACCAGCTGTGTAGATTGTGGACTGTAAGCGAGATGCACGCAGGATGGATCAGGGTGAAAGATCTACAGGCAGATAAGAGTCTTATCCAGACTCCCATAGCAGTGCTGCACTGCAATGTGATCTACTGCAGCACCATCTAATCACGGTGCCCTAGGAGCCAGATGAGGCTCATGCTCTGTTTTGGTACCAGCCTGGTGTCCCTGCCACTTTACACTGTCTGGAATAATGTGGAGGGTGGAGCTGGAGAGGAGCACAAACTATTTAGGGATTCAAGGGTTTTAGTTGTCACATGCATGGTATACAGTCCGGGTATAACCTGCAGTGTAATGCCTGGTGTTGAACTGTGCAAAAAATGACATAGAAAAAACAAAAAGGCATAAAAGTAACAGTATAATAAATATGTAATAAATAAGGAATAGTAAAGAAAAAAAAGAAGAAAAAAAGTGCAGCAAAACTCCAAAAATGTGTTTGGTGCATGAGTAAGGAGTGCATGTTACATTACTACATTTGTCAATTACATGGTAAGCAATCTGATGACTTACTGGGATTGGTGAGTATTGCCGGACGCCATTTGTGGAATAGAACACCATTTTCACTCTGCTGGCCGGTGAGTCCCAACTATCTAGACAATGCCGGGGGGGAGGGGGGGTGTCAGGTGACCCGAAAAGAGGTGATGCTCTCTCTGATTTCCCTCCTAATGGGACTGATACCCGATCTGCTGTGAAATGCAAAAGACCAGCGACGGGGTAAATCAATCGAAATTAAATGATAAAAATCCCGCCAAAGCCAAGCCTTTTTCTTTTTTTTTTACAAGTATAAGAATCAATCAAGTAGATGCTATGATATATGGGCAAGGTTTCCATTGGTATTTATATGTCTCTCACAGACTCGTTTTGGTTCTTTTTTAATATGCAGTGCCTCTCTAATCACTGCAATGGGGACCGGAGCCTCTGTTAGGTAGAATTAATTGGCTCTAAATTGAGACATCCCATATTTCATTGACGCTACAGGGAGGGGGAAGTGGGGGAATCACTGACGGATTGCCGGAGATACATATAAAAGAAGGATTTTCTGCCTCTCACAAAAAGTGGGGGTGACAGCAGACCCCTCAGTGTCCCCTCAGGAGTGCTGCGTGGTGTTTATTTTGCTCCATATTTTAATTCCCCACCCTCAACTCCACCCCATTTGGGGAGGGTGAAAATGAGAAGCCCTCGTAGGTTACTGACAGCGCCTTCCACTGCTACCTTCAGCATTCCCGTGATTGGATCATAGCTGCTACGGTCTGCTTTGGCTTGATTCATATTCATATAGGGTCCTTCACAACACAGGTGCAACGTAAGCACTTCACAGCGATCAGACAGCAAGAAGAGGGACGTCAATTGATGTTGCGGTGGAAATTGTTGTGTAATAGTGAAAATCAGCTAGAACAGGAACAGAAAATTATTTTGGTCGTTACAGGAGAGAAGACGTCAGGGGGTCAAAGACTACCTGGTTGTTATCCAAGACCCATCCATAACTACTTGTCTTGCATAGCCAGCAAACCTTACAGGTAACCTTAAATTCAGGATGAAGTTTACGCTCATGGGAGTTTTACTTACACAATAATGTTCTGAGGGCAGAACAAAAAAAATGACTGGTTCAGAGAGATAACCAATAAGATTGAAGGGGAGGTAGGTCTAAGCAACCTATCTCAGGCCCAACCAATGAGATTTCTTCCTTCTTCCTCTTCTAGTAGCTTGGACCCACCTCCTCTACCACTTGAATGATTGACCAATCATTTTTTGTTATACCCCCACAACATAGAGTAAAACTCTCACAAGCAAAGTATTGGTAGAAGCCAGGAGCGAACATATGTTCTGTCCAGGACCGAGTTGGGAAACACTGTATTAGACTACCAGTGGTTCCAGTTGACTATAGTTCCATTGAACACATATAGCTTTCTTCACCAGAAGATCAGTTTTTAGTACAGAGCTTAAGATCTTAACTGTATGTCATTACATTTTTAAGGTACCTAATTTTGCTGCTTTGCCAATAATCGTGTTCTACTTCCTTCAGCTTTTCATTTGTATATCTTCACCTTGAAAAAATGATAAAGGCATGTAAAACTGCGAAAAAACATCAGTAAAGAAAGAGAGGTGTTTCTGGGGATGGCCACCCTGTTGCAGTCATAAGAGTTTAAGCTATGGTAGAAGTTCTTGGTTCACTCAGAAATCCTATAACCCTTTTCCACAAAAGTCTTGGGTTTTATGTGAAGCCAGAATCAACTACAGTCTTATATTGTGATGGTTCTGATTTGACTGTATTCTGGATTACGAGGAAGAAGAGCAGTTTTCAAAAATACCTTTCTGAGCTGACATAATGAACAGGATAGAGCTGGTCATTATATCTCTTAATGTGTGTTTCCTGACATCGTTCACCTTTGTGGCATACATCATTTAATCTGCCCTGTTCTTGTTATGCTGAAGTGGGGGAATAAATTTCAGGTTGAACTTTTAAAGCATATTACCTTAAACGTATAATGCTTCCTCCACTTTTATGTTCTGATACGAAAATGGATTCTAGAAGTCAAATAGCCATTTGATTTCCCATACATGTATAGATGACATCCTGACCAGAAAAAAAGACGATAAATGGGTGAGTCAATATAATAAGTAATATTGTAACACTGTTTCTTTCACTCCAAAATAAAGACTTTCTGATATAAGAACATGACATCAATACTGCTGAAGAACCCTTATCGAGGGAGTTGAACACTACAGCCTACAAATGGGATTTATCTCCACAATATAGAAAGATTTGATTTTCTTCTGAGCAACTCTTAATACCCTTTAATGCTTTGAGCACAAGACTGGATCACTGCACGAACAATTATGAAAACCTTAAAAAAATAAATACCATTTCTTTCTTGTTCTGCTCTCACATAGAAGAAAAAAAAAGCATCAATCTCTGCGTACTTACCTTTTATGTATAATTTTTATCATTAATATAACAGGAAGCAGGTATTTCACTGTTGTGTATCATGAATTGTCTACTCTGCATGCAACAATTTACCTTTAATCTTACTTGCTAGCAGTTTGCATCTTTTCTGGAAGTCATTATCTCTAGTTAATGTAATTGATAACTACAGATGTGTGATATTATTAAGGGGAACCAAGTGATGTTGTTAGATGTGTCCTTGCAGCGTCTCCTGGTCCAGCCGTCCTACAGCGTATCACATGAGTTTGCCATGTAGCCGATCAGCAGGCGGCGCCTTGTTGGCTTGATGTTCCTCAGGTGCTGATGTGCCCCTCTGAGCGAAGCGTGGCTTAGCGCAGATACCTGGGATTATAACAAACAGCCGATTTCAAGCCAGTCGAACACACAGAAGTGCAGTCTAATAAAAGACTGTGGTCTCCAGGTTTTTTTTAATATGGAAAAACAATCAACAAAAGAAATGAAAGCAGAAGTGGCCTGGCTGACTATTAACATTATAATAATTTGTAGGCATTTGACACTTTTACTGTGTTTTTTAGTTAGCTGTTGTGCTATATGGTATAGGGAAATACATTTTTCTATTTTATGATTCTAAAAGTGAGGCTCTCAACATACCAGCTCTTTGAAATACTGGGCATATTTTTTGCACATTCTACAAATATAGCTTGTGTCCTGTGTCCTTCCAAGTTTTCTCTGGACTGATCTCCATGCTGTCTTTATATCTGAGGTTAGTGTGGTGGGTTATTTAAAAAAAAAAACACTAATATGGAACAATTCTGGGGCATTGTGGGTGGTTGGGGGGGGGGGTCAGCTACACCTTTTGGAAATAAGCTACTGCTGCGAGCTGGAGGTTGTGGGGGGAGGAAGTGGGGGTCAGAAAGATTACAGCCAGCAGTGGGTAGTTAAGAGATGAGGCTTTGGAATCTGCAGTAGGCAAGATTACAGGAATACTGTCGGTCACCTCCAGTTAATGCTCCCCGGCAACCAATAAGAAGTAAGCAGGAACATCTCACTGCCTTATTTCCAAACCAACTGCCAACAGTCAACATAGAGGCCGGTTCTTCTCAAACAGAACAGGGGGTGGAGCATTTCTGCTGCTGGTTCGTCCATAAAGCAGCCCTTTCCCCGGGTCCCACGGCAGCACGGTGGTGGGCGGAGCCCACATCAGGCTAGCAAACTGACCCATACGGCATTGCTGCTCGCCTGTGACAGCATTTTCCATGCAGTGTCGTATTTCGCTCCCCTTATCCTCTAACAGGAAGGGTGCTTTGGGCATCACCTAAACTGATTGTTAAGCAGAATCGATGGGGTGCAGACATGGAAACAGAAGTAAGTGCATCCTGGCATCCATATAGTGTTCCTTTTGCTAGTAGGGACAAACGGACCCTGTTCCTCCAGTCAATCATTAAAAAGTTCTGTCTGGTATGCAAAATATGTCCCAGTGTTTCAGTTTCATAGCAGTGTGAAGGCTCGCCAAAAAGCCTGCTCTTTGCAAAAAACAGTTCTGAGATCCAGTGGCCTGTGTCCTGCCATTGCCCTCTGGCGCAGCCTTGCCGCAGCAGTGATCAGCTCGGGGTTTGATTAACATCGGTGCCACCGCCCAAAGCATGCCACAGCAGTGACCAGCTCAGGGTTTGATTAGCATCTAAGCTACCACCCCATAGCGTGCTGCAGCAGTGATCAGTTTGGGGTTTGCGTAACATCTGCGCAACTGCACGTTTCATGTAATCAACATATTTTATATTACTTCTGTCAGATAAACAGTGTTATGATGTTTAATACAAATACTTTGATCTGTCACTATGGAGGGAAGACCTAACAGGGCAGGAGACGTTTAAACATCCATAAAAGTGAATAAACATACCCTGTGCCTTTATCAATCCAAATGATTTCAGCCTTTGAAGATCTCAATGTGTTGGGTGGGTGCTGTTACCCCGAAGGCTGAATAAAGCTCGGAAAGGCTGTGGGAGAAGAACGGAACGTTCCAGCTAGTGATAATACGGGCTGTGATGAAAAATAATGGTCACGGTTGCAGGAGAAAATTCGCTTACTGTCTGTCTTTATCCGAGCAGAGCACAATTTGCAGCATGCGCCGAGAACCTGCCTCGCTTGCGGATGTCTGTCCGTTCCATCCTTTACCGAGAGTCCATGCCCCCTCGGGGTAACTAGCTGGAACCCCGTCCTGATGGCTTCATCGCTTTGCTCAGTGAGCTGCTTCTTCCCCACATTCCCCCTGCCCAGAGGCATTGAAGAGTCATTCCAGGAGCTCAGTGTAAATCACGTAAATGCTTTGGTGTATTTCGAACCAGGGATGCTTTAATGCACAGGCTCACCTAGACTGAGTTCCAGGGGCCTCCACTAAGAAGGGGCCCCAAATAACCTCATTTAACATTTTTTTCTAATTATTTGTAATGAAATGTATAATAAAGCCTAGAGTCACTACCTGTCCCATATTGACAAATAATATATCTGATTCATATTATCAAGTCTGGACTGATCCCACCCCAGTAATTAAAAAAGTGTTATAGTTGGAGAGCTCGCCCCCCCCCCAATTTTGGCACTTTTTGGCCTCCCCATTCAACAGCTTTCCATCGTCGTCACCCCCACCACCGGTTATGGGGCCATGTTAATGCACCTTATAAAATATCGTTTGTGAAATTTTCTGATGCACTTAAGGAATCTAAGTTAATTCGTAGGCTGATTGTTCTTTAAGTTTCTGCTAAATTTGCATCGATGCAGCCTGCTGGTGGAACGGGGGGGGGGGGGGTATGTATTTCTGAGGGCGGGCTCATCTGCCCTTTCCATATGCTCCGCCATGGCCGTCTGGCCCAGAGCGAGTAATCCTCCCCGGGGACAGATTGCCTCCTTTGGGGGTTCCAGTCCATTGACCCGAGTCCGCATTTACACCCAAGCCGATTGGAGCTGCGTCTTCCCCTTAGCCTCAGGGCAGTGCCTTTTATAGCAGCTGCACCTCCAGCTGAAGGATGCAGCCTCATCCACTCACCCTGTGCCTCTGTAATTTACCTGTTGAGCAGAAGTGTCACGTCGGGTGCGGAGTCGACGGCGTAGGGCCGGCAAATGGAGCAAGCAGGCAGGGATACGGGGTTCAGAAACGGGGTTTAATCGGGGTGGAACGCAGGACAGGACGCCAACATCGACTGACATCACAACATCGGATAACATCAATGACTGATCTGGGGCACGCTCACAGACAAGCAGGGATCAATCAACAACAGGTGGCCACGATCAGGAACAGACACGAGGTAATGAGGGGGCGTGGCACACATGAGGCTCGGACGGGCGGATCATGACAAGAAGCTTGTATACAAAGTGAAGCACAATCGAAAAACAGGGTCCACCAGTCCCTGAATTGGTGAACCTGCTGTGCCTCATGCATGTAATTTATCATTTCTGTTTACAGTCTAGGCTTTAAAAAACTATTTCTACTGACCATAATATTCCTGTATTCCCCAAATGTTGTTTTTTATCATTGGAGTTTTCCAAAATGCAGGCCTTTTACTCATTTATTATGATTGTTTTCTTGGCATGACAGTAGAGAGAAAAAGAGATGACAGATTCCCGTTCTTCTGTACTTGATTCAATACATATTTTATACATGTTCTGGTCTAAGCTGTATAAAAAAATGCTGTTGTGCCAGACATAATGTGCAATAATTTTTTGCCTTTTCACCAGCTGCCCCGAAATTCAGGAAGCTAATTTCCTGAAATGTGAATCAGCCATTTACAGAATATTAATGAAGCTGATGGAGTGAAAAAGGCTCCATTCTTATAATCATAATATATGTTCACCTACATATATATTTACATTAGTCAAGTGTGAATATTTCACAGCTGTCCATGGCTTTGCTGTGCTTTTCTTCAATGCGAAACTGTAAGAATCATCATTATCAGCTGTTTTTTTTTTTAGTGTGGGAAACACCATTTGACATTTTAGATATCTCACTTTATGGGTTTCATTGGTTGTCTTGTAGTTTTCCTCGCGCCTTGACTGCGGGAATTTAGTTTAGCCTGAATCTGCTGTTTTTCTCTCTTCACTCCCAGGATCAATAGTGCTGCTGGTGTCATGTGACGCCGTGAGTCACGACCCACCTTCGTCCCCCACCTTGACCAGGCCACCTAGGCCTGCCCGGACCGGGGAGCGCATCGCTCGGCCGGAGGTCATGTCCTCGAGTCCAGAGACCCCCCAGTCCGTAGGACTCACTGGCGGATCCCAAGAGTCAGGCTTCTCCAGTGAAGAGAATGAAGATGCCAAGGGGTTACCACCCGTGTACTGGGATGAGGGTGGAGAGGTCAATGGCACCAATATGGACCCCGGGACCTTGGAGGGTACGTGACAGCCAATTAGTTATTCCCTTGTCTATCCATCAGTTTTCCTTAACCGTGTAATAAATGCAGGGATTCTGTCTCAGGAAGCAGGAGACATTATAGACAAGATGCTGTTCTGTTGTAAGCCACGCCAGCACTATAAATTCCATCTATAGTAAAAAGTCACAATCTTCAAAGGTGGATGTATGTGGTTTTCATAGGACAGCAAGGATATTGTCTTCATGTTGGACAAACCCGTTTGTGCTTGGCATGTTGCCTGCTATTTGATATATAGAGTAACGGTGAGGTCATTCACAAGCATACTACACTACCAAGTACTGTCTTGTTTTTTTATGTGGATTTAATGCTAAAATTGAACATACACGACAGAACATTCAGCACCAAACAGTATAGCAACGAAACAACACCAGTGAATCTGATAAATGATGACTTACAGACGGCTTACAAAGTCTTACACAATGGTATACTGTAGGGTGACCTTAACGCAAAGAATATCACATTCAGATCTGTAAAAATGGGTTCCAGCTGAAGTCACCCACCAACACCAAAACCTTAATTTCATTGGCCAAATTATCTAGAACCAGTTGCCAAATTTTTACAAAATTTTACTGTACCACTATAACACCATTGGGTGTTTGTCTTTGATCCACTGTGACAGAACACCTCGCCTGGCCAAATGGCCCGTCTTCCTGTCACAAGAATGTTTCGACAGCCCAGACACTCTCTGACACCTCAAGAAAGGGAGCCCAGAAGGTTGATCGTTTGCATTATTTTCGCTGGTCACTCGGACGCTTATATACTGTCACCAAGTCGGCACTGGCAAACGCAGCAGTGGTCTGTTCCAGCAGCCGTAGCGATAGCTTTCTTGCATGTCATACTGGCGGTAATGGAGATGGGGGTCACCACGTACATGCCGCCCACCCTCGTTGGCCCGCTCCCTTCCCCTTCCGCCATGACCTCTACCTAGAATTCTGGCTGCTCTGTGTGGATCAAATGAAACAGGATCTGGCCCTCATGTTCAGAAGCCATCCGTGGGTCTGAGGGACGACGGAAGCCTGTAGGAAACCAGAGCGCGTAGATCTGCCGCTTTCGGCTCACGAATTTAAGCGGCTGAGTGATTTAACTTTCTTCTGGGTCTGACGTATTTTTTTTTTTTCCATTATTACCGTCACCTCTCTTTTAGCACTCTGTTTCATCAGTGGCATGAAGGAGTCTATCCTGGGGATCTATTTCTACGTGCCGCTCCAGAATGGAAAGTTTTTCCGGTGCATCTCGGCCTTCCCAGCCCTCGACAATTACGCCAACTGAAATCTGGCTTATTCTGTCCTGTTCGGACTTTCCTGGAATTACACCTAATAGACCACTGGACATGTTTTTTCAGAGAAGTACTTTACATTGAGGGCTCGAAGCCAAAGGCAATTTAGATGCGTGATGTGTACATCATACAGTGACATTCCTGCTTGTTCGCCTCCTTCAAACCACTCTGCTATGTACAATACGTATTTAACCCTGGGGAACCCAGACCAGCTTATCATTATAGGAAAAATATTTCCATTGGCTAAAATGATCATACAGACCCAGTGAACTCAAAAATAGGTGTTTTGTAAAAATAATATCTGAGATAACAATGACGGTGTGATAGCAATGTGTTATCGAAGCTCTTTCAACTGCAAGGAGAAATCTGACAGCGGATCTTTGGTGGCAGCGTGAATAACCGAACCTGTCGGGGGGGGGGGGGGGCCCAATCAGAGATCTGCCTGTCATCCAGGTGCAGTTGCTCTCTAGCCGTCCAAGTCCCGGCGCTGAACTGTGATTGATCGGGCCTGTTTAAGTCAGCTTGAGGCTCACCATCATGTGTAGCCTGTTTCAGGTGAGGCGTGCTGGACTTTACCTGTTCTGACCTGCTGGGGGCGTCTTGCACTGCGGAACGTATATGAGAAAAGAGGTCCTTAGCTGTTCCTGACTTGGAGAAAGATTACAATTAAAAAAGTACAATGTTTAATCTCCGAAGCAGAGAATGTGATGCAATTAGCTGGGGAGAACAATTAACATACTCTGCTGTGTGCTGCTTAAGCCTGATTGCATTTTTTCCAGCACTCGTTTCGCAGATACTGTTTAAAACTTGTGTTCTAACCAGATCCTTGATCTGTTTGGCATCTCTACCTGAATACAGACTTGGAAGGAGCTGGAAGGACATAATTCCACATTACTGGATAATGTTTTAATATGCAATAACATTTTTCAAGCAGAAACCTAAGCAGCGTCCGTTAGATAAGGTTGATAAGATGCACTAGATTCTAAGTTGCTGTAGATGTCAGTAAATGTGGTAGTTACTTAGAAACTTGTTGCCTTCCCGTGCATTATTAAGTTAAGTAGATTGCGATTGCTGAGGTTCTATGTTGTACTTTGTGATGTCATCAGACCACAACATCTGCCGTGCGCTGATAAGGACAGTTACCGAAAGCAGGGAAAAATCAATTTCTCTCACATCTGAAGCCACCATCATTGCTGGCGGGGTGTGACAAGCGTGCTACATTTCCAGATAATGTTATTTTGCACTTTTTTTTACAGCGTGTTCCAAGCCAGGCACGTGTTTCCCTGTGCTATATATCACCGGTTTCTCGCTAATTGTTTTAGGAAAAGTCACAATTAATGAAGTAGAAAGTGTTTGCCGTACAATGTCAGAATGAGGCTGCCCCCCTTCATTATTAATAAAAACCATGCAAGAAGCACAATCGATAACTTCTCTCCTTACATCCTGACTTTTATAAATATGGAGATTTTATGTAAAGCAACTTACAGGTCTGTCACTATAAAGACACAGTGAGTAAAAAGGAGCAACAATTCTGAGTAACATTGTACATACAATACGTACAAGTTACATATATTCACATATATAGTGTAATCAGATTTGCATCATGTCTGCTTTATGAGGTATCTGTAAATATAATGAAATATTGCTGCGAGTTGCTGCTAATCCCTTCATGATTTAAGTCCACAGGCTTGGACCCTTCAGCTAATAGCCAGTGGCAGTAGACCAGGAAACACGTAAATATTTTGGGAGGCTAAAAACAGTGTGTGCAGGCCCCCGGCTGCGTGTGCTGTCAGCATTCTGCCTCTTTAGTCCTTGGGCTGAAAGCTCCATTGATTAGGGTAACAAACAGCCCTCAATGCTTCCTCCAACAGCCTCGGAGGTGTCTGGCAGACGTCCCGAGTGCTGCTTTAAAGCCCCGAGAGAAGGGGCGCACCTGCCCGAGCCGGACAGCGGGATCCAAGGCAACTCACATAGTCAAGCCGGCGGTTAGCAATGGGCGTTTGTTTTTAATGACGCCTGATTTGTTTTGTTCAGGATTCAGTCCGGCCTCCTTCCAGCCCTCGCCCTCCCAAGCTGAGGCGCCGACGGAGCAGAACTCCTCGTCCTCCTTGGGGCCCTTGGTGGAGTCGCTGGACTCGGACCTGTGGGAGATTCAGGGGGAGTCCAGCGGTAGCCCAGTGGGCCCCAGTTACGGCACACCTGCAGTGGAGGCGGGGTCACCCGCTCGGACCACCACAGATCCCGATGTGGGCCTGATGCACCACTGGGGCCAAGCTTCAGGCCAGACCACGCCTCTTCCCCGTACAACGTCACAGGAAGAGGAGGGGCTTAGCCAGACGAGCACCGATGACTCTACTGCATGGGCTAACTCTCTGCGGCCTGGTCACCCATTGGCCAATAAGAATAGGGCACAGGGCTCAGCCCCAGCTGGTAGCAAGGAGGGTGCGGCTGACCACATGCACCAGTCCCACTTGACTGCCGTCCCTCCATCCTCAGCCTTCCACTCGCCTTCCGTCGCATTTTCCGGCATCGCATGGGACGAGGTGGCCCCCACCTTCCAGGAGGATCAGGAACCAGAGCTTAGGCATGGGGGCACCGAGCTCCTCTCCGAATCGAAACTGCACAACACACACCTCTCCCCGGAGTCTCTGCAGGTATACTTCCGTTATATCCTGCCTTATCCTATGGTATAACAGACAGGCCCCCTTCAGATTTAAGCAAAGAGTCTTTAACTCGCACATCCAAGAATACAGCAGCAGCATACGGCAATTAACACTGCGTTAAAGCACACAAGATAACACTGCATGGTACAAGGAAAAGGAGACAAGACCTGAACATCAATGATGTCTTTCTGACCACCGCGGTACAGATTTTACAGTTCTTGTAGAATCTGGGCCACAATATGAATGCAAAGATTCCGTAGATAGAGTCATGATTACCCTGCCAATGAGAGCACTGCAAGATATATTCCAGGTTAGGGCTTTATAAAAGTTGAAGTGAAATTTTATTATATTTACAAGAAAATATATAATGTAAATCAAGAGCTTAGCTGGTTGACTTAGATGAACATAAATAGCAATGGAAAGCTACTAAATAAAGGTATGTGATTCGTCATTTCTTGATTATCTGAGTGTCCAGGCCGTGTTCTGCACTCTCATGCCTGTTTTTTCTGCAGGTGATCTGTGTCGACTGGAGTGATCTGACCGGGAAGGGCTACGTCATTTTGAATATGTCAGATAACTATGATTGTGTAAGTCTTATGGGGTTTCTCATTTTCAGTTGTTCAGTTTTTTTTTTTCCTTTAATAGAAACATGATATATATACACACACACACACACACACACACACACACACAGATACTAACTGTTGATAATAAAGTTAATAATAAAGCTGGAGGCCATGGGACCATGTGTTACCACAGCCCTTACGAGTCCTAAATTTCAGTCCTAGTACTTTGTACAAATTTCTTATGTATACTTTTTTATATTTTAATTATGTTTTATAGTCATTAAAATCTATTAAATAATGTATAATTTTAAAACATGGAAGGAATTTTATATGCATCTCTATGCATATCTTAAAGTTAAGATTATCCATAAAAATATTTATACTGTGTAGTACCCTGCGGCAGTGTAACGTAGTATGCTGTTCCCTCCAGTATTTTTTTCGATAGTGATTTGTATGTTATCTAGATAAAATAAATGCCCGCCATGGTCACAGAAACAGGCATTGCTGGAGTTGATGGTCCCCCTCGGCACTCGTCTTCAGGGATGGGATGCCTTTTTCTGCTCTTATCCCATTACGCCCCCCCCGCGGGAGCTCGACGTGACTCCGGATGTCACCCGTCACTTTAAATGGTGACGTTCACTTTGATCCCTCCCCCCTCCCCTAATCGCTGGTGCAGACTGACAGTCTTAAAGCCAGGGGAGAGAGCCTCTGAGACCGCCTTTAATCACAGTGAGCCAAGCTGGGCCTCTGCAGCAGCTGTGCCCCCCCCCCCCCATCGCCCCACCTTTTCTATTGCTGCCCATGAGCTCTACTCCACATTCCTACGTCGCCATGGAAACAGTGGATGCTATTTATTCTAATCAACCTGCCCTTTTCGGTTGTTTTAATAATAGCTACAGATTAATCTTAAGGTATTCCGTGGTGATGGTGGACCATTCATTATAAAAGAGGCGTGCATTGCATTAATCACCCAAGCTCACAATTGAGGTAATTATTAGCATCAATTAGAAAAGATGGTTTGAATAATGCAGCACTCATTTTGGCCTTTCCTTCTTTAGATTAAGGCTCGCCATTTCTTATTTCCTCTCCTCTTGCTCGCTTCTTGTTCCTTACCTCAGTTTCTTTTGTTAGCGGCTGCCTGTTTTTTTTTTTTCCGACGGGCTGACACTCACGAGCGGAGGCCTACGGGCATGGTGGAGCCACCGTATCTCGTTTCTATTTTGGGCGACGGAGATCAGGGCTATTTGGTTGCAGCGGGACCTCCAGAATTTGAGTCTGGTAACAAATAGTGGGGATGTGCACGCGCCGGGGGGGATGTGTACGCGCCCAGGGGATGTGGGATATTTTCTTCCGAGTGGGCCGACGGTCGTCGTTGCAGCTGGACGGAGTAGAGTGATGATGGATCAGTTTTACCAAACCATCATTCATTTTTCAGCTGTGCGGGGTGTGTTGGGGGGGGGGTAGTTTGCGCTGATGTGAGCCTTTTTGCTTTATATGGGAAGAATTGTGCAACCACTGGGAAATCCAGAGTAAATGATAAGGATCTGGTTTCTGGTCTGCCCCAGAGATCATTTGTTACGACTAATTAATAAAGACATATTGGTTGCATCGAATGTGTCAATGTAAACAGGATGAGCAATTATTAGACTGTATAATTTACTCAGATCCCTTGTTTTTTAATTCATGTTTATGAAATATTATCTCAGTTTATCACATGAGCAAGAGAGCCTGTATGCCCAAATACAAATAAAAAATTAATAGCTTAGTTACAAAACAGTGATATTTCTATGTTCTCTTTAGAAGGGTGATTGTTTTGTTTGTGGTTTTTAAGTTGCCCCCACGCTGCTGTGACCAATCATTGTCCCATCCGTCAGGACGATTTCCGAGCAGAGAACGGCAAGCAGCTGCTGGACCTGTTAGAGGCAGCTTTCTCCCGGAAGATGAACAGCCCCCGGGGGTCCTGGCTGGTCTCGCTCAGCAAACCCACCCGGCAGGATCGCCAGCTGCTGATGACCCTGGCCAGTGAGCAGGGTAAGGTCCATGGAATGCCCGCAGGACGAGTGGCTGCTTTTCATGTGATATCTCAGCAGTTAATTCCCCAAAGCTGAGCCTGTCTCCTCAAAAGCGTTGACTTGCTTAGCTGACTCTTCTATTCATAGCAAGCAACGTTTTTTTCCCCCACACATTTATACAGCCGTATCTTGTTCTCAAGCACTGCAGGTTACGGGCTGTTCTCAGGGATACAGAATCAGAAACTTCTGGAACCTTTAACACAGTGTAACTTTAGGTGATAATCAGACTGCTGATTTATTAGAATGCTGAGTCATATGGACGCCTAGAGAAGTATGAAGCGTGTGCTCACTAGCCTCTAAAATGCATTACTCTTGGAAAAAATAAACTAACAAAGGTTATAAAATAAGCACCGCACTGCATACTTTTAAATGACTGAAAGCTTTAAATTGACAGATGTCTTTTTTTATCCAGTCACACAATGTTATGTTCTTGTCATGTGCTTCCTGAAGTTGTGTAATTGTTCTGCAGATGGAAATCTATAGATTTACGCGCTGCAGAAATTTTTCTGTGCTCAAAGGTAAAACAGAAGCCTCACATGATCTTTGTTTCACTTCATTAGGGGTGATTGCCACCAAAGATGTCCTGTCAATGCTGGGAGAAATGCGGAGGGGCTTATTGGAGGTGAGGTTAGATACATGACCGTGTCGCACAGTATTACATGGGAATATCAAGAGAGACCAGCTGCAGTGATATCACTGTCTATCCAGTTTTCCCTAATATGTTGATGCATACTGTCCTGTCCTTCCACGACACTGGCACGGCCTGCCAGTCAGAATCCCAGTACGAGGAAAAGGATTAAATGTTCCACTCATTTTCTATACACTAAAAGCATACACGAAAACAAACCTAATTTGCTTGCTTCTGAGCTATATATTAATCTATCCTGTTGTATTTTGTTTTTCACCTCAGATCGGCATTCAGAACTTCACCAGTGTCTCCAGTTGCCAAGCCCGGCCCAGCCAGACACGTAGTGACTACGGCAAGCTCTTTGTGGTTCTGGTGATCATTGGGTCCATCTGCGTGGTCATTATCGCCTCGGGCCTCATCTATATCTGCTGGCAACGCCGTTTGCCCAAAATGAAGAACATGGTACATTTAGGCAACATAGCATAATTTTCTGTTTTGCACATATTCAGAAAGAAATAGGCATTAGGAGTAAATTTTTCATTTGTTTATACAAAATGCAATCATTTTGTCCTTTATATTCCAGTATCCAGTATTTATATTCCACTGTCCTTTATAATAACCAGTAATATATGTTTCTGAGAGGTGATCTCATTGAGTTAACATACATACAACACCCATTGATTTATTCTTATTATTTAATTGCGTTATTACCTATGCATTATTTTGTTTGTGTACTGTGTACTATTTTCATTGCATCTACTTGATGGATTCTGTCTTTGTACGTGTGTTTTTTTGCATAATTTGCATTTGCTTATTTTATTTACATGCAGCTGTATGCAAACAATTTCCCGCTCTAATGAATGAAGAATATCTTGTCTTAAATTATCCAAATGGTATTTTCCGGCTTTGTTAACATTTTTTTGTCTTCTCCTGTGAAGTCTCGCGGCGAGGAGCTCCATTTCGTGGAGAATGGCTGCCATGACAACCCCACGCTAGACGTGACGAGCGACGGCCAATCAGAAATGCAGGAGAAGAAGCACAGCGCGAACGGGGTAATGGCGGGATGCGGCGGAAGCGGCGGAGGCGGAGGCGGCGGATGGCAGGTCCTGGTTAACAAGCCGGCCAAAGAGGTGCCGGAAAATATGGAGGAAGATACACACCTTTAATATGGAGAGGGGACAAATTCGCAGAGCAGAGAAATTGACTCCAGCAACGGCACGAAGCTGAACCAAGTCTCTGACATTACCCCAGCGCAAACTCTGCTTACTGGATGCTTTTTAAGGGGGGCGGGGGGGATAAGCATATTTTTGCATATCGTTAATGACACGGCGCAGTTGAGTAATGAAGGGTAATTTTAGCAAATGCTTCGCTTTTTTGCGTGGTTCTAAACCCTCCTATAAAAAAATACAAAACAAATGGATGTAACCGATTTCCACAGTGGCGAAGTATTATACAGTATATCAGTGTTGCCACAAACACGTGTAATCATTTTGCTGATATGAATCCAAATAGCTGAAAGGAGATAAGAAATTGCACTTAAACGTTGTTGAATGTCGACGCTAATCTTGTATTCCGTGCCTCTTAATTGTGATACCCCGTCTTCCGGGAGGGCTGGCAAAATTAGGGACTTTCTGCACTAAATGCACAACCTCAGCTAATGAATACTATTAAATGGATCATTTATGTGCACTGCGAAAAATGGCTGTCGGTGAAACTTGTTCGATTTATAAAGGTTGTTTACTAACTGAACTTTCAAACTGAACTTATAACCATCACGTCTTAAGAAGATCTCTCGATAGTGTTAAAACAGCCTGCTCATGAGATCGTTTCGGCGCTGATTAATTTAATGTTTTATCTGAAATACATGTGGGTCACAAGTGAACTTTCATACAGTGTATGACCCCTTTTGAACTCTGTTACGTGCAAATGGTTACTTATAGATGTAAATATGCTTTTGTGTTAAAAGGCAGATCTACCCAGACAATTGTGGGAACAGAACAGTGGTTTATTTCTTTAAAATGTCTGCGCAGTTATTTAAAAAAAATGTATGCCCTTGGCTTACGCCGGTAGCAAAAATCCAGTGACAGCCCATTTCCTTACTGAGGCAGAAATGATAATGTGGAGAACATGTACGGAAGATCTCTGGACCAGGCATCTGTTGATGGTCGGCATTTGTAAATCTGAGTTTCTGTTTGAACTGTCATTCTATAATATGGTTTGTTGTTGCACCGCGAATTTTATTTGAAAACAGGCGCTCTGCGTATATGCAGTAGTCTATGCGTAGCCTTGATTTCTTGCGTCATTGTATCTCTTTATAGGTCGATGTATGGACTGCTGTTGTGGTATGTATGCTACGTAGGAAAAAGGGGGAAACTTGCATTTCTAGTACGAGAAACAATAGTTCGACTACTGTTTATATTTATGTATGTTTGTATATCGATTTGACTTTTTTGTTACATTTGGGTTTGCACTACAAACATTTTTGCCATGTGAGAACTATAGAAAATAAACGTTTCAATAAAATCAGCAATTTGTGGACTGGCAGTTTTATACAATATGCTTAAATCTCATTACCTTCTCAGCCTCTGTTGTTAAGCTAGAATCAGGGGTTTTATTTTTTTCTTATGTACAGAAATTCCTCCCCCCAAATCAACTTTCCTGGTAAAAATTCAAAGTATATCCAACCAACTTTCATCCATTTAATGCTCCTTCACCCCTTCTTTTTCATCCCTCTGTTTTTCTCCTCCTAGTTTTTCACCATGAGACTGTTCCACCCCTCAAATCCTCCACCCATTAAGGAGAAGGATGCTCTGATTTTGCACATAATCGTTTTTTCCTCCCTCCGACAAAATGTCCCCAATAAAAAAAAATTAGAAAATATTGGGATGATAAAGAAGGGATGAAGGGCACAGTTAAATGCATGAAATCTGGTTGAAAACCTTCGAGCTCGTATGCGCACAGCAGTCACGTTATTTAGTTTCATTATGAGGTTGTTAAAATTGTTTACAATAAAAAATGAGGGGTTATTGAATTAAAGGTATCTGGAAACCGTGACCATGTCTATATGAGCTGAAGTATACATATTCTACCATGTTTTCTCAGTTAAATTGTAGCATAGTTGGACTGGTGTCACATCCAGAAGTCTCCCCCTACTTTGTGACCTTTAATACCTGGGATAGGCTCCAGGCTCCGCAGCACCTTGACCAGGATACGCGGTTGGACGACTGGTGGAGAAATAGATGTAGTGGGTATGTATGGGATGGGTGCCTGAGCTTCAGCCCATGAGTGGAGTTTGGGGGAGTGGGGCAGTCCCTCCACCCTCCCAAGTCTGTGCTATCAGGGAAAGAGATGACAATCACACAAAACTTTAGGAGTGGGCCCCCCTGCAGCCAGTAAAAAGTTCCGGAAGGTCACAAGCCCCTGCCCTTCAGAAAGTCTGTGCATGTTGCTGCACACTGGAAGTTTGGAGATAATGATGAAGATTCACTGCATGGGAGCAGCTTGAAAAATTTCCCCATACAAGTCTATGGGAAGACTTTGACAAAGGCATGAATAATAGGGACGCAGGTGCAATATCACGAAGTTAAATAGAAACACGCTAATTAATGGGTGGAATGGTGTGTCTAGGTGGAAAGCTGTATGAGGAGACCCGTGCAATAGTTTTGGGAAGAAAAAAATATATGAGAATGCAGTGATTGCTGTGTATGCACACCAAAATCAATAATGAAATTAATATAGGCCTATAATTATTTAAAATCAGGCTATATTGGAAACTTGAAGAAACAGTTTCTTTTTCAGATGAAGTTATGCACACAGTCCTGTGACTCTCATTCAGCAGTGTTGGGTGGCTAAATGAAATTCTCAGGCCAGCATTATTATGTTTTTACCACATTGAGAGATGTCTAATTAGCCAAACCTGATGCTCATTAGGTCTTACCTTTCATTCCTGCTCTCTTGGTAAGCACTCCCAGCTGCCTCACGTTTGCTCCCTCGTTAGTCTTGTATTTAAGTTTTTTTCCCAGACCTTTCGTATTTATGTTGTATGCTTGTGCTGCTCAAGTACTGCTGGTTCGAATCCCCTACTAGCAAAGTACCACCCCCAAGCTCTGCTCCCTGGATGCTGAATTAGCTGCCCTCTGCTATGTCACAATGTCATATATGGGTTAAATGCAGAGGACACATTTTGTTGTGTGCTGTGGTGTGTCAACAATGACAACTACTCACTTTCACTTTTTGTGTGTTGGCTTATCTTCAGTATCCCTGTCATTCTGGTTGTTCTCAGTTGTCCTTCTTACTTAAACTCCCTTCGTTTATCATGCCTACGTCTGTGTCCTTCATTCTGCACCACATCGTGTGTGAAAGGCGACTGTCAGTGTTACACCCTTTTTCTGTCTTAATATTGTTTGTTTGAGTGAAACTTGCATACTACTATGGTGGATTATTTGCACTGCAAGGTCATGTGAAATGCTGTAGTATGACGTCTTATTGTCATCAGGTCCAGAAATAAGTTTCACCTGCAGCAGGTGCAGTCATCCTCCACAGATCCACCCACCTCCAGATGGTTTCATTCTGTCATCATCCACACCCTTAGTCAATCAATCTATTTTAGCTCTCTCTTAATGCTTTGTGTTTGGTCATGCCTACTTAGAAGTGGTGGTATGTTGGCTCTGTCTAGTTTTAAAACTAGTTTCTTATCCCTCTGTTCTGCAATTTAAGTCTTCCATTCACCCAATCCTATTTTGTTCTTTGATCACCTCATTGACCCTTCGCCTGTCAGTGTATGTTGCTTTGTACCAAATGATATAGGCCTATTTAATTCCAGGTTATGCATTTTTCCCCATCTTTGGATTTCCTTTTTTTTGCTGGGTACTCAAAAGTACTAAATATGTGATGTTTCTACCAATAATAAAGTCCAGGAGCCTCCACCAACCCATCCATTTTCAGTAACTTTTTATCTTTCTTGGTGTGCCAACTTATCACAAGGCACCATACACAATGTTTGGTAACAGCAGTTAACAGCAGCATGTACTTGGACTATTGGGGGAAATACCACAAACGTGGTAGAGACTTGAACGTTGGTCCCAGAGGTGTGAGGTAATAGTGCTAACCACTGCACCACCTTCCACTCCACCTCTGGTGGCCTTTAATAAAAATTTAAACCTAGTGTTTCTGCCCCTCCTCTCCTCTTCAGGATTGTCCCATATTTAATCTGGACCACAGGACAACCACACAATTACAGAAAATAGTAGGGCGGCCTCTGATGACCCAAATAGCCGAGGGGACGACGGTGATGCACTTTTGACTAGCAGAACTTTCACACACCGGAGACCTGAGGGTGGGTCGCTTCGCTGTCCTTATAGCTTTAGAAACTAAAACCTCCTCCATCCATCCATCTATTAATACTCCACAAAATGTCATTATGACAGGTCAGAGTATTACACTGTAGGTTAATTTATAATTATTAGCTAATATTATGGACAAAGGAATTATGGAATACACATTAGCACCCAGACCAGGATAAATGGTTTTAAGATTTTGTAACAGACCTGAGATTCTTTTTTCTTCATGACTAAAGCTGTAAAACCATTTGTCTGTGCCTGATAGATCAATCCTTCTAATGTAGACCTAATAGTGATTACAACTGGTAAGTGAATTTATCTGATGTACAGACTTGTATCTATTTGATGGTTAACTATCTATGCCTGGAAGCTCAAGAGGAAGCGTTTTCCTTAGTGTGATTTCAAACAGGTCAACCTCTGTCACATAAGCAACATTCTTTTTTAAAGCCTACAGATGATTAAGCATTCAGCTGAAAGCACAATTTAATATGACAAACATATTTTAGAGGTTGTGAATTTTTGTTGCTGACTTTCACTAGTGATCATTAGAGATTTATTGTGGCTGTTCAGTAGCACATGGATGTGGAAAAAGTTTCACAAACAAAGACAAATTAAATATTGGAGGGTAGACCTCCTGCCCCCCCCCTAGTTCCTACGTCCCTGTACCGGCATGCTTAGAATAATTATATAATAAGGGTACTGATGTTATAAATGCTATGCATTATTTTCAGGAGTCATTGAATAATTAAAACGGATTAAAAATAATTAAATTAAAATGTTTCGGAAAAGAAGAATTTCTAATACTTGTTCATTTTCTGAAATGAAAACGTTATTGGTATATTGGTATAAATGATAAAATGTGATGTGATTGAGTTTTAAATGCAGCTGGTGGGGCCTTTTAAGATGTCAGTACAGGAGCAGCCCTGCGTCCAGAGACACTCTAATGCAGCGCATTTCCGTTCCTTTCTCACTTTTCATGGATGCTTGTACTGCAGTATTGCATGGCCTTATTTTCGCCAAAGTAGTGTCAAAATTATTCACGGTTAATAGTGAAGCATGCAATGAATTCCACCAGAATTTAATTTTCAGTCCGCAGTAACTTTCAACATTCATACAACTTTTTTGCACGGTTGCATTACGGGCGTCATTGTTATTGAAGTAGGCGATTCTAGTAGTCTTCCAGGCGTGCAAGAGCACCCAACCCTTTCACTACAGGCTATGCCAAACTGAGTTACACATGCAAATTTAATTTAAAAGATAGTACATATAGTAAGTACACTGCACATTGACTAACATTAAACACATTTTGAAATATTATTTTACAATGTTGGTTAGTTTTATTCAACCTGAAATGTTCAAATAGCACTTTTATTTGTCCAGTAGGGGGTGCACTCCCTCCACCCCCATTAAAATCACTTATGATAATTGTCATTGTAATACTCCCGCTTGCATTTCACTGGTAGAGACCATAGTGATATGCCTGAGTAAATATGACTAACTGCTGCAAAATGCAGCTGTCAGTTACAGTGTCACAAACAGCAGATCTGTACAGTGATTTATTACATGTGACACATTGAGTTAAACAAATATTATTATATGTGACACATTGAATTAAACAAATAGCATTAAAATATCAGCTGAAAAAAGTCTTTTTTGTAAAAATGTTTTTTCAGCTGCATCCGGTCATTTATGAAAATTGGTCAATCAAAGTAGGTGTTTTCAGTGTAATTTGTTGCAGCCAATTTAACTTGATTTTGATACTCTGGCCCCTGTTGCTTTTTCTGATTCAAATGAATCGATAATCAGTGGAGGCAATTCATGAAATTGCCAGAATTATTATGTATTAAGGTGCAATAAAAAACGCGATTTTTAAAGCGATTAGTGGTCTATTTGCTTGGTAATAGGCCTCCTGTATCTAGCATAGCATGACTGTCCGCTTTGTTCATCTGTGAAGCATATATGCTAAAGTTAAGCAATAAATTAGCATACATTTGCTGAAAGAGGCTAAACATTGATACAAAACTTGTGTAGTAAATAGGCATTTGTTCTTTAAAAAACATAATAACAACAGGATGAAATAAAAAAGCCAAACTGAGTTGCCAGTTCAGCATTTTATTATCTACACCAGGAGTATGAGTCTGTAGTTGTTTCATAAAGTTAAGACTAAATACTAAACACACAATTAAGAGAATCTTATTTCTGGCCTACTCTGTAAAGTGATCATCCTTGTAACGGCACATGATTTTTGTTATTAATATACTTTGTGTTAAACTTAAATTTCACTAAATATACTTAGAAGCATATTTAAATTACACATTAATCTCACACATTGTTTTATACTATAGTACTAAAATGAGTCTTTTTACATCAGCTTGACTATTGCAAGCCTATTATTTGCCACCAACAACAAGTTGACACTGCATTTTTATCATGGTCTTGTGGCAAAACAGAAAAAAGCTGAATGAACAGGTTTTTTTGTTAACAGAAATGGACTCAGGAAATTTCCATTTTTAAACAAAGGGGAAAGATATTATAAATAAGTCCCTACACAAACACTGACTTAATCCATAATTAAATTAAATATTTTGACTATATATTTTGAAATGTACACATAAGCAATTTAAGACTGGTGGTTAGTCATCATTTCCATCTCAGTGAAGGGGTCATTTGCAACTTACTCAAAATAATAATTCTGCATGAAAATACTGTTGAGGCCCTTGAAGACTGGAGTATAGTTGTAGATAAGGGCCTTCTCCTCTTCGCTGGGACTGGAGAACCTGTGCTGGTTTTTCATGGCTTTACGAGAAAAGAACAGACTCAAAACATTGTACTATTAGGGGAATATTCAATGACAGTCAAGGTAGAACATGCTGGTAAAACATTAAAGGGTTAGAACTGTGTCAGAGATAAAAATATCTGCTCTAAATGCCCATGGTTTGTAGCCCATGTTCCACCACTCACTCTCGGTGATGAAGAAGCTGGCCGTGTAGAAGGAGACCCTAACAGCAGTGGGAGTGTGCACCATTCCAGGCTTCTCTATCCACTCAAAGGGACTTTTCTCTGGGTGCCACTGAACGGCATAGAAGGGGTAGCGGTAGGCTGTGATAGGGGCAAGAAAGTCTTCATCAAAAAAATTCTTACTGGGTCTTATATCTATATAAACTTTTGCTCGACAAGAGCTCCGATCTAAAGCCACAACTCAGCGATAAACTGTCTATCGGCTACTTAACTATGAATGATACTTGACCACTGAACACTCTTAGGGTATCAGTTACAATTACACAATTATATTTTGTACTGTACAGCACATTTTTAACATGGATTACAGGGCATTCAGGAGTGAGAGATTTAAACTCAAGATGGGGAACTGAAAATGATCTCCCTAAACCCTAAAGAAAATGTGATCTCTGTTTTCTGACAAGTTCCTGTGTTATAACAAACCTTATGACCATTACTTACAGTGAAGCTATAGTTTGTGTTTTTGGCTATGAAAGAATGACAGATATATTCTACATACCTTCCATTGTGGAAATGAACTCCTTTTTTCCATCTGTATTGGTTGACAGAACCTTGTAGAACCTTTTTAATTTCACGTTCCGGGTATAATTCTGTTGATATGGTCGTACATCAGAAGTGTCACCGCGCACACAACTGACAGTTTTGAATGTTCGGCACATATCACAACAGTTTCTAAATAAAAAATGAACTCATTCGCAAAAATAGTATGAAACTGTATTAAAATAATATGTTCTAATATGTTCAGAAAGTAGCACTGAAACACATAATATACAATACAATACACTATAGCTCAGATATATTAACAATATTGTGTTACCATAGCTTTGTTTATTTTTGCTATGCATAAGCCATTGTTTTAGCATAGTGTGATGAGCAACTTTCCTTTCAGTAGCTCCATACTCCACCTTTGTTTGATTTTGTTTCCATCCTTGACATCCCAAGGGAGTCAGTCGACGTGAATTAAGTATAAAGGTCAAATTCCTGACATAGAATCATTATCAAGCAATTGGACAACTCACAGAGCCCCTGTTCTCTCACTCTAGGTTCAGATGACACAGGAATACATCGTCCTAATGTGGTTAGCCCCTTTAAGGAAAGGTCTCTCCCTGTCCCATTCAAGCAACTAAAGTTCTAACTCGTCTTATAGAGGGATACCGCTTCATGGTTGTTGCTGTTGTGCTTGGCATATGACTAAAGGTCAGTCTATGTGAAGAAATATGCTTGTGAGAATGCCCCATAATGCATCTGTGTCCTGCTCTCTGTTTTTCCCTATATTGTGTCCTACACCTCCGGGGAATGGGTGAAAATTGTTTAAGGGCGCATGACTCATAAGCATCAATGGACCATGTGCCGGATAGTCTGAGATCCTCACGCAAAACAGGGTACCTGCATTGACAGGCTCCAGCTGTGGAAGTTGGCCGTGATGTTCTGCTCCGACAGCGACTGCAGAAGGTCCTTGGGGAAGCTCTTAAACATTCGGCTGTTCTGGGCAGCTGAGGGGGGTGATATGAATTTTAAAGTGAGGGTGTTTTCTCTTTCGCTAATGATCCCACGTCAGGGAACCATTCGTAGAAAGTTCCAAGTCAAACAGAAGCAAAATGGTTCAACAGTTTTGTCATTACTATAACACAAATAACACTATTGATAAAACATCCATCTTAACCTTTATAGCGTTTATAATTAATTAATGAAGGTAATTCATATTTTGAAAACATTACATTGTATTTATGTAATTACATTTATGTAATTATGATAGGAACACTGATAAAAAAAACAATAGGGAACAGGTATACTGCTTGGACATCTTATAAAATGGATTTTATCTTCTCAGAATTCCTGAATACTAACTCTCTTGAAGTAGAAGGTTTTTTGCGTGACCTGTTATGGAACACCATATTAAACCTACTTGAACTTTGATGTTTACCATCTAGACGTTTCCAGTAAAATCACAGATGACACAACATTTAACTTATTCAATGTTGTCAGTAGTTGAATAATGCTGAAAGGAAGGGTTTTGCAGGTGTTACAAGAATGGTCTGACAAAAGGAAATATACAGAGATGTGGTCAGTGGTCTATATGTTATCACTGAGCCGTGTGATCCTGTTACAGTAAACACAGGTAACAGATAGCCTATGTGTGTCAGTTAAAGGTTCCGGAGGACGAGGCCCCACCTTGGGTAAACATGAGGGGCAGGGCCACAGCCGTGGTGTTGGTGAGAGTCAGGAGGTTTTTGCTGCTGCTCAGCACTGTGAGCTGCTGAAACCCCTGACAGGTGCCCCATACGGGAAAGTAATCGGAGGCGTCGTTGGCCTGTGGAAGCCAGTCGAGATGAAACACTGGCTACTCTCTTCTGATTACTCACGTCTGGCGGCTTACAGTACAATGTATAGACCAATTAAAAGTAGGTCTTCCTTAACTGCATCATTCCTGCTTTAATAAGCAGTTACCCATTAAAAAGCGAGAGAAATTATATATATATACACTACATTTCATGACTTTGTCTTCTCTTTGTCATAGAATAAAAAGTTAAATACCTTTATTGCCAGATCATAGAATATCTTTGACAAACGGCTGTATTGAGATTTCTGAAGATCTACATCTCCGCCGGGAAGAAGCAACCTACGTTACCAACAAAACACGACAGCCTTTACATTAATTTCATTTCACATTTAAAGGAGATTATTTATATTTATATTATATTATTTAGATTATTACAAGAGTAGTAGTCTATATAGGAAGACATACCCGTTTATGGAGTAGAAAAGTTTGACGTACTCATCGTAAGTGCGGTTTATTCTGCGGATAAAAGATGCGCAGTTCAAAAACATCGCATCTCGTCATCTGCTGATCATTTGTAAAGATTTCGGCTCCTTGCTTACCTTATGGGCACTACTCTCGCCCCAGCTGATTCCAGGTACTTCACATACGAAGCAGCAATATAAGAGGATCCCTGTGCATGAGGGTCTCCAGGAATATTCTCTTGAGCTAAAATTCCTATAATTAGAGCAGCCGAGGATAATGCATCAGCCCTGCTCCAAAAGCCACATTTGTACACTCCAGCTTAACGGGATCTTCCTCTTTATGTAAGAAGAAAAATAACTAATCTGCTAGCTAATTCAGTCTAAACATCACCAACAGGTTCATTCGTAATGTGTGTCAGGAAGGTTCTAGAAGATTTTTTAAGTATCTGTACCATGATAACTTACAGTCTTCGGAACAGAAAACAGAACACAATCGATTGACCTGATCTACAGAAATACTACAACCTCGTCCTTGATATTTCCTTCCGTGATTATTATTAATGCAATGGTATCCTAAGGATAACGCTCCTCAATATTTAATGGTATACTGCATCTACAAAATATATAGTTTGACAGCTACATCTCACCCTTGATCATAAATGCATTTCGTAATGTATGCTACCATATACTTGCACATACCCTTAAAATGTGGGCTATATTACATTTTCATCTCTTCACGCACGATTAAATCGAAATGCTAAAGCGATGTCTGTATTACGCCCCTATGAAATGACTGATTAATTTCCGACATATTCAGGCTTACCGATTATAGGTCTGTAGTTCAAGTGAGGGCTTGATGTAGCTGAAAGAGACGGACTGTATAGTAAGGCGGCTATCGCCACAAAAACAGCGGCCAGGGAACACATTAACGTCGGCTTTAAAACGATGCGATCTGTTAAAAATAAAATGCCGTGGAAAATGTTGTCGATTTTAAGATTTGCTGCAAAAACGGTGTGCGGTGAGTGCTGGAATATTTGCGGTGCTTTATGGAAATAAAATGACGGGGTCCCTCTGCGCGTCCTCCAGTGCAGATGCTCGGCGCGCTATGGAGCTGCCAGCGCGGATTGTCCTTGAATCAGCCACCCGAAACGCTTAACATTACCAATATTACTTCGTGACCTCGAATACTAAATAGGCCTACGCAAAAAAAACAACATAACACTTGATAGCGTTATCGTTCTGGCTTTTGATTCAGGAACAAATAAATCTTGCTACGGAACTACTTTAAAAATAAAAAAGAAGAAAGTATGAATTAGTTACTACGCATTTGGACAAGAAAGCTGTAAGAAAACGATAGCTTATAAGACTATTTTAGACCATTATCCTATTAAGTACTTTACTGTAGAAAATTACAAAAAGAATCCACAGTTCCAAGATTAAGCTCTTTCCAACGCGCTAAAAGCACGCTCACTCGATATATGCGCTTGATGTTGATAGTACATGGCAGACTATAAAAGTGATATAATTTATACCTATCATTATGTCGAAATAAAGACTTATGTCGAAATAACGAGTTAATATTGGGTTATAATGAAGTGTCGAAATAACGATCACAAAATCTCGTTATAACGGCTTATTGTCTCTAAAAAAAATCATAAAATGAGGTTTAGGGCTTCGGTATTTCTTTAATTTAATTCAAAATACATTGTTTTGGTTATTTGATCATGCCCTTACTTTCGCTGGTTTGCTCATTTTATTCTGAGTTATACACTGAACAAAAATATAAACGCAACACTCTTGTTTTTGCTCCCATTTTTCATGAGCTGAACTCAAACATCGGAA
>JAODUD010000127.1:3118024-3131374 GCA_026784285.1 Stomatorhinus walkeri
TCCTGGCAACTGGCAAATCTAGACTCATCCATCAGATTGCCAGACAGAAAAGCATGATTCGTCACTCCAGAGAACTCGTCTTTATTGCTCTAGAGTCCGGTGGTGGCGTGCTCTACGCCACTGCATCCGACGCTTTGCGTTGCGCTTGGAGGCAGCTGCTCAGCCACATGGAAACCCATTCCGTGAAGTTCTCTATCAATGTTCTTGAGCTAATTTGAAGGCCCTACGATGTTTGGAGGACTGTAGCTATTGACTCTGCAGACAGTTGGTGACTCCTATACACTCAGCATGCGTTGTCCCCGCTCTGTAATTTTATATGGCTTACCACTACGTAACTCAGTTGCTGTTGTTCCCAATACCACTAACAGTTGACCGTGGAATACTTAGTACCAAGGACATTTCACGAATGGACTTATTGCACAGGTGGCATCCAATCACAGTACCATGATTGAATTCACTGAGCTCCTGAGAGCGACCCATTCTTTTGCAAATGTTTGTAGCAGCAGCCTGCATCCCTAGGTGCTTGATTTTATACACCTGTGGCTATGGAAGCAATTGGAACACCTGAATTCAGTGAATTGGAGGGGTGTCCCTATCATTTTGGCAATATAGTGTAGATCGACTGGTAAATCAAGAGCTTTGCCTTCCAGCTCAGGTCCCTCTTCATCATGACAGAACTGTACAGTGTCTGCATTACTGCTGACACTGCACTGATGTGTCTGTCAGTCTCCCGCTGTCTTCCTCCCTCACTAGTGAATAAGACCCCAAGATACTTAAACTCCTCCACCTAAGGCAGCAAGTCATCCCCCAACAAGAGAGGGTGTTCCCTCCTATGCTTAAAATATGGGGTTGGGTTGATTGATAGGCTAAATTACCCCTAGTGTGTGACTTTCACTGTGACTGTGTGTGTGATAGACATGTGGTATTTCATCCACTGTCTCCTGTTCTTCCTAAAATAGACTCCAGGTTCACTTTGACCCAGTACTGGCTAATCAGTCATTCTGAGTGGCGAATTCATCTTTTGCTGTTGCATTTCAGAAATTTCACGCATAGTTCATTTACTTCCATTCATTACTGGTTACACGCAATCTGCATCAGTGTCATAAACAGGCCAGTTCCGCGGGTGTACAAGCGATCTATTGTGAGAGTCACTGCCTACTTGAATTAGTTAGTGTTTGCACACAAGAGCAACAACAAATTAGACCCCTACAAAAAAAACCTACAGCAATTAAGCAAGGTGACGGAGTCACAGAATTCAAAGTCATGGGACTTTTGGTTTAGCAAGCAATTATTTTGCGGCATCACAATCTGTTGTGCAGAAAATGTGGTAGCTTATGCGAAACCAGTAGTTTAGGATTGGTTCAAATGTATGCAGCCAATAACCTCAAGAATTGTACCGACTTTTTTTTATTACAGACATAAATGTAAAGGGAATGAAACAGTTATTCGGAAGGGTTATCTCATCAGACAATAATGAATTTACATAAATGCATTTTGCTTTGAATGCTCCCCTTGATCGACGAACCATATGACAGAAAAAAGACGCCCTAGAAGAACTAAATACCATAAACAGCATATTTTTGTAAAATTAATTGTAAAATGTGGTTGTATAAACAACAAATTAAAGGAAAATGTTCCTAAATTGCATGCATCGATTCTGGTTAACCAAAATGTAGCACGAATTTTGTTTTTGTGGCCGACCCGCGTGCACGACAATGTAGCCTTGTCATATAAAATAAGACTAAACGCAAGAGACATTTATAATAATACCCCGAAGGAATTTACAGCAGCCGTCCGGCTGGAGAAAAGCATCTTGCCGCAACTTAATTACTCGCTTAAGTTGGAAAAACAAAAGCAAAAAATAAATGAAAGGAAAACAAGCACATGCGCGTGTCAGAGTGCATTTTCTTTTAATTGCGCAGACGCATCGGGAATAGCTTTCATTACCCACACGCTCCTGGCGTGCTTGCTGGTGGCAGCAGCAAATCGGTAAACAGTGCAAGGTGGCCCAAGGCAGGAGAAATACTATAACAGAGACATCAGCCATACTTCACACACACACACACACACACATACACATGCAAGTCGGGTAAACATATCTTTATGGGGACCGCTCATTCATTTCTATGGGAAAATTGCTGACACTAACTATGACAACCTTAACCCCCACCCAGCTCTAACCATAACCATAAGTAACCAAACAAAATACAAGAGTTTTTGCATTTTTAGTTTTTTCATTGCAGTCAGATTTTTATTCAATTGAGTTTTCCCTTATAGGGACCGGGAAACTGGTCCTTATAAGGGAAAAAAATGGGTATTCATAACGTTGTGGGGACATTGTGCCCCCATAAGGTAAGGTATACTGTACCTGCTCACACGTACATATACAAACACACAAGTTTGTAATTATATCTGTGTGTGGACCTGAAAAATGGTCCCTAAAACTCAAAATAAGTTTTTATCACATTGTGGGGACATGCTGTATCGTGTAAAACACTTGACTTGCTCTGTTGTTTGATCAAAACGGGACACATCTGTACTTTAGCAGTAAGCAATGCAGGTACCTTCTATATTGCCCAAATATTATTTATTTCTGGATTGTTTGCCAATACGCACTATATTTATTCCGTGTGTATGTTGCGGTATCTTTTATTATTATTTATTTACACATTATGTTATATGCATTTCTATAATATAGTGGCATATATTATAGTGCGACTGTACATGGATGGCAATACAATAAAACCCATTTGACTTAATCTGTGCCTTATCACTAAGCACATTTTAACCATATACTGTAAGTATTGATATGCCGTTGTAAGACACAAATAGGTATACTGACTGTATCTCTATGATCACCATAATAACAAACCACAAAAACACAGGATCTGCGCCTGCTTTTGGTGGGAAATAGATGTCACCACTTAGCGAATTGATAAAACGTTAAAAAATACTGTTTTTGGTAGGAAATAGGTGTCACCACTTAGCGAATTGATTTGCTAAGTGGCGACATCTATTTCCCACCAAAAACAGTATTTTTCATGGTTTTGCTTGTGAATCCTGTGGCGTTCACCAACTTAAATATTTGGGTCATTCTCCGCTTAGATTTGGAGACTCCATCAGGTTACAGGGTTTAAAAACATGCTTAAAGTTCAATTCTGCATTCTCACAGTTGACGTTTTAAGTAAGTATTGAGTATTTATCTCATGATTTATTACATTTTTCTAATTTTGTTTCATTTCATAGTTGCTTTATACCTGTGAAACAGCATGTCACACAGTTACATTTTAACATTTGCAAAAACATTTATAATTACAAGATTTTACAGGTGTACAATTTTACAATTATATCAAACTGATCCATTTTTATAATATACATTATTAACATTATATTACACTGAAAAATATGTAATTTTAAAAATTAATTTGTCAAATAGGGGCGGCATGGTGGTCCAGTGGTTAGCACTGTTGCCTCGTACCTCTGGGACCTGGGTTCGAGTCCCTGCCTAGGTTCCATGTGTGTGGAGTTTGCATGTTCTCCCTGTGTCATTGTGGGGTTTCCTCTGGGTACTCCGGTTTCCCCCCACAGTACAAAGACATGCTGAGGCTGATTGGGGTTGCTAAATTGCCCGTAGGTGTGAATGGTATGTGAGTGTGCCCTGCGATGGGCTGGCCTCCTGTCCAGGGTTGTTCCCTGCCTCGTGCCCGTTGCTTCCGGGTAGGCTCCGGATCCCCCGCGACCCAGTAGGATAAGCGGGTATAGAAAATGGATGGAATTTGTCAAATAATTATTTTGCATTTTAACATAGTAGTTGCTTTGCTGAACTGCTTCCTTGGGTCAAGGGTCACCATAGAGGGAGCCTTTCAGGACACTAGGAGGTAGGTCCACACTGGCTTATTTTCTTAAAAAAAATTATTTATTACTTTGTTTCTCATGCAACACATAACTACATGTCACTGGTGTTATGAGCTGTAAGGGATGGGTAGTTGAAATTGAGTTAAAATAATGCCATAAGAAAAAAATTGGCTGAATCTTAAAAGTTGCAAGTTAGGTGTTAGCCCATGTAGATGGCATTTTACAAAATCCTACATTTTAACCAAAATGTCACTGGTGTTACACCTTTACAACCTTATATTGTTTGTTTGTATCGTTCATTGGGTGTTGTTACTGTCATTGTTGCTTTTCAGTGTTGCTTTTGTAATGTTACTCTGTCTTTTCAACTAATGAACTTTTCTGTCACTTGTATTACACGTTGTCTTTGGTGTTATGGTCGTGTTATGACAACGTGTTTTTTTCTTTTTGATGAAATATTGTCTTTATTAAGTGTATGTTACTTAAAATGTTGTAAAATTCAGTTTTTGTCCTTTTTAACTCAACTTTTTTTCTTTATGAAGATATTTAATACATGACAGACACTTATGGTTTAGGATTAAGTATTAGTCCTTCATTAAATGTAGACACACTGAAACATGAACTGAATATGAACAAATTCATCACAAAAAGATCTCATGATGCCATAACACCAGTGACAAACTGATCAAAACCTTGGTTTTTACATTTAAATACATTAAAATACATCTGGAATTAGCTCCCTGCCTTGTGCAGGTTCCAGACCTCCCACAACCCTGAATATGACAAGTTGTCTTGAAAATGGATGGATGTATGGACATTTGGATTTATACTCTTAATTTAGTATACGCGTGAAGAAATAGCACATTAATAGAAAATCACATTGGTTTTCATTTGGAATTAATTACATTGATTTTTAAAAATTGTCACCTCAATTCCCACTCCAAATTGAGAATTATCCGTTTCCTTTAAGGCTTTTAAAAAGGAAAATACCAAACGAAAATTATTTGACACTTTCTTTTATCTTGGCTTGGTTAAATGTTAGTATTTTCATAATAACGAAACATTCACAGACGACTTTTTGTAAGTGACTTATTTGATGGCTTATAGCGGACCGATTTATAAAATTAGTCTTCTATACAGCTGGGTAATTTGACAAAGGCATTCCGGTTATGCACCTTTCCCAATTGTAAAACAGCGGAAACTTCCACCTGGATGGACTCCTTCACCCGACTAGTACGCGCAGGTCCTCGCATGTGCAGTGCGTCAAGCACTAGGCGGAGATTTGTCACGTGGCAAGACGTGGGATCGCCGCAGCTCAGGCTAGAACAATTAAAAGCATCCATCAGACTTGGGAAAACCGGCAGATTAACTGTACGGTTGAGTGCTGAATGATCGCTGTCGTTAAAACCAAGGGAACGATGAAATGCCCCTCCTACATCATTGTTTGCCCCACTGTCCTTATTGTTGGAATAACACGAATCTTTCTTCTCACAATATTAAGTCAGACGTCTGCTTTATTTGTCCTTAGCGTTTCCCTGGGTTGTGTAACTGCGTTTGCGTATGCATTAAATATTGTTTTGTTAAACTTGTTTTTTAAAAAAAAAAACAGAATAAAAAACAACATAATGGTTGTGTTAGCGTTTGATTATTATACGCCACCCTTACATCGACGTGATTGAAGGTAACCACCTAAAATGTCCAGCGATAATGATGGCCGTGACACATTCAGAACCTTTTCAGCAACTTTTGAAACCAAGCGCAAGTCTTACATCTGGGGAACATTTACATAGTTATTAAATTCTGATTTAACGTTGCCAAAGCTTTTCCTCCCATGAATTTTGGACTGTTCTCTGGTGAAATCTCTGTACTTTTCCATACTGCTGAAATGATGATGTAAAGTAACCAGTTATACCAGTTCATGAATTGTATATATAGCCCTCTAATTAACCTGACATGCTGTGCCAACAACAACAAATAAGAACAACAACAAAACAGTACTTTAGACTATTAGTCACACTATCAGAATCCTCTGACAGATATTAATAAAACTGTCACATTTATCCTCTCTAATTTGTTTGGTTTGGTCCGCACTGGATTTGATTGAGTGTCATCCTTAAAACCCGGGTTCTAATTGTGTTCTTTAAGAAGATTAGTTTAAAGGGATGCTATGGGCTCAGGGAGGATGGAGGTGCAACACTGAGGCTCTGGGTACGCAGGAGCAACTGTAATCCTGGACGTCTTAGACGCCTGACATTGCCTCTAGATTTCTCATCAGGTCTCAGGTGTAGGAAAGGACGTCCTAGACCAAGGTGAGGCGATTAATGGGCGGCGATGTCAACTTCTGTGAAGGGTGGGGAAATTGGTTGGGGTTTCCCTAATAGTATTAGTCATATGCAGTCCGGTCTGTCCTCACGCATATGGTTTGTAGCACACTTAGGATACATTCAAGTGTAACGAAAGAAGATGCTAATAGCTGTCAGCCTCTCATGTATAATATATTGGGTTATGTAATAACTGGACAATGTGTTCAATTTTAAATGAAAAATATAATGTAAAGTTTCACTTCGTTAACACTTCTTCTGTTTTGCATCCCTTTCCAATACTGCTTTATAATAGGTTGGGGGCGGCATGTGGCTCAGTGGGCTAAGCCTGTGTGCTTGTAATCACAAGGTCACCAGTTCAAACCCAGCCTCAGCTTGTCTGTGGGTCCTTGAGCAAGACCCTTAACCCCCAGCTCCCTGGGCGCCACTATGGGTGGCTGCCCCTTGCAGACAGCTTGGATTACAAAGAGCAAGTTGAGGGAGACATAAAAAGGAATTTCCTCACGGGGATAAATAAAGGATTGATTATTATTATTATTAATAATTGAAGAGACCCTGTAGCACCTGAATTTCATTGTTTGAAGACTTTACCCTACTTGTTGTACTTTGTGAAGGTGTAGCTAAAATACTATGGAATCTCATGGTAAAACCAGTAACTACTGATAATTTGAAGAACAATTAAGAATCAAATGCAGCAGAATAATTGGTATTAGTGCTTAAAAATATGGGCATTTGCTGAGTGTGTAATTCTGCTCTGTTGAAATAATAATTTTAGCAATGTTAGGTAAGCCTGTAAATCACCCCCCCCCCACTTACAAGGCAATAATAACATAATGATCTTTGAGTTTGTGGGTATTTGAGGTTTTTTAAATATCACATCGTCCGCTTAAACGCAAACCTGATGTTTTCTGCATGTTCCTGTGGTATTGCTGCCCCAATTGATTTTGGGGGCAGTGAAAACATTTAACAGACTGGATTTTATTGGAGCATAATTCTCAGATTTTACTCCCATGCGTTTGTTGAAATACTTTGGTAAAGACACTTCCCAGTCATGAAAACACTTACATTTTATTAATTTTCACTTATCTGGACTGTGCACTCAGTTATAAAATGTACTTAAATAAAACAGCTTAAAAAGGACAGATTGATTTACTGCACAATACAGAAGAATTATACATACCAAGTAGTTGACGATTATTAGTTTTGATTCACCGAGGCTGGTAGGTATATTATTACATTACATTACTAGAGTGGATGCTTTCTATCCACAAATTATTTTGCAAGTATATATATTTTGTGGGTTTTTTAAAAATACGTTTTACTGGATTTGCTGGATTTGCCAGACTCGCTCTATTAGGTAGTTAAATTGAAGGTTTACTCTGTGTCTAAGGTATGCCTGCAATAATTACACTTAAGCAATATATTGAGCTAAAGTTATGCATGTCACATAGATGTATTTCAAACTTTTTTCCATCGCCATGTAATCGTAATACCTTTATTTACAAAGTTATCATGACTATGTACTGAATATGTTGTATGCAAGAAGGATCATTGGCAAGACTTTTATTGTGAAATAAGCTATAAAGTTGTGTACAGGCATTTTTTTTAAAAGCGGGGGTGGTATAGAAACAAAATGAGGCTAATGTGGTAAGTAAGAGAGTTATAGATCTGACAGTACAGTTTTCTCTCATGGCTTTTATGGTGTTATTTTGAAGGCCCATTCAGGTGTCCTGCTCCAAACTCCATGTCCTTTGACACAGTTGAGTTCCTTTCAGAAATGATTACAACCTTGCCAAGCTATTATCCCCATAGCCCAGTGTTCTGGATATTGTTGACTGATGTATGCTTTGTCCCAGCAGAGCCTGGCACATGTTATAATGCTCTTGTTGTCCCTCAGTGACATCCCTTTCCTTTTTTTAGAAACATCCTTGGCTTTTCTGGTGTAGTGGTGAGTGGTCAGTCCTCATCTAAATGACAAGGTCTAGCTCCATAGAGAGGCTTAAGTGAAAGTCTCTTAGTCAGGCTGAATCCTATACAATAGTAGTCATATAATGACACTTGATTGATTCCTGTGGGGTGATTCTCTTTTCTCCTGCCCCACCATGCTCTCCATGACACACGTACTGCAGGTGAGAGGAAGTTTGACAGCAAAAGGCAGCAGCGCCCATGGAGCTGGGGGCTAAAGGCCCTGCTTAGCGCCCACGGACGTGACCGGTCTGCTGAAGCTGGGCTCAAACTGGCAACTTTCCAATCACAGGCACAGAGGCTTAGCCCACAGAGCCACACGCTGCCCACAAATGCGTGCTCTTTCTATGTCATTCTTCAGCATTGCAGTTAGTCAAAACTCAATCAACTGTAATTTGCTGTAACTATAAAGGCATTTGCATTAGTTTAGTTCATTTACAAAGAGGGTGACTCGGTGGGTAAAACTGTTACCTCCCATCTCTAGTGTTGGGGGGTTTGAATCCAGCCCCTGCTCTCTGTGTGTTGAGCTTGCATGATCTCTTGTGTGTGGATGCCCCCCCCCCCCGCCCGCTACAAGGATAAGCAGCAAGAAGGTGCATGAATTTTTTTTAGGAGACTTTACAGTAGCAAAAATGATAGCTAGGCCCAGCCGTACGTGTGACCGCTTGACTGAAGCCAATCTGTGATAAACAAAGGTAGATCACATCTGCACGTGACCTACTGAGTTGTCAGTCGGATCGCTGTGTTTTGGGGAGACAAGATGCCTGAAACAGAATGCTGTCATTAAATGGCTTTAATAAGGGTTTCAGTGTGGCGGTCATATGGATCTCATCTTGTGTGCAGACTTCTCAGAAGGCTTCCCCTCCCCGCAAGTGTCACTTTCCATATTTGCGGGGGCAGTTTATGGGAAGCTTTGCCCTCGCTGGCAAGTACCAAGACATTTTTTTTTTCAAAGGAATTAACATGCCATTCCCCCGAGACAGGTCGTCCCGCCGGATGGGATAAACAACGCTTGGAAAGAGCCTGGGAATTGAAGGAAGCCTGAATCCTTTCTCTTTTCAACCCCCCCCCCCCCCAACCAGCTCAAAATGTACCTTAGTGACTGAAGGTGAGTTTGTTGTTCCCCATGCCAGCCATGGACCTGGCTGACTTGCTTGTTTTCTACGTTAAGCAAACATTTTTGCATTTGAAATCGGGCCAAACTGGATTCTTGGAAGCCTTTAAATTTTTTTTTATATATAAATCCAGTTCCAGACCTCCTGTAACCTGTTTTGGTGAACACACACAATGGAAGAAGAAGACTTCCTGTGGAAATCCAGTTCTTAGTACGAAAACAAGTATTTTCTCTGCGGTGGGAATGTCTAATTAGGGAGGGATGATTCCAGCTTAAGCTCATTTTCAATATATATCATTATAATGACTGTTATTATTAACACAATCACAACTGTACCAAGGGTCACAGTCTGCAGAGTCGTATAAGAGTTTTCAGTTTCAGGTCCTAGCGAGGCTCTGCAGAACCATCACAGAACTGCTCACCCTGCAGAACCATCACAGAACTGCTCACCCTGCTGCCTGACCTGAGCTCTTCATCCCCAGCAGCTAACAATTTCACCTATTAATACAACGAGCGATTCGGGTCAAGTACCAAATTTCAAAGGTTCCCCCGCAGGGTTCCGTAGCCCCTGCATGCTGTTGTCTAAGAAAAGAAAAGGTTAAACGGAGGTAAAAGCAATTATGGTTTATGGGGCTCTGCATCTGATTTTATGTGCTTTTCACGTACTTACGAAGGCTGGATAACATCCTGCTGTAGTTTCGATGCCTTCTTAATTGTGGGGGGATGTCCTCTTTCTGCGGCACCTCTTAAACTCTCCGCATTTAACCATGCCATCGGCTGGATTTTGGTTGCCTGTTTTCCCGACTCCTCTGCAAGATCACTGCTGTAAAGGGTGGCAGCAATTTCAGCGTTTGTTTGGATGTGTTTCTGTTTCACTACTATATGAAAATGCTCTTACTGATTCCATTAAACACAGGTGGGCCATGGAGTTTGAGACGCAAGGTTTCTCAACTACTTTTGGCCCTCGCAATTATGACTTAATGAAGATTTACCGAGTGCCTTGTGCCATTGAATCTTATCAGACGTAAACATTATTGACTGGTCCAAAAATCGAGAATAATCAGATCTCCCTTCTCCCAGGGTTAGGAGGATCTGGTTGCTATTGAAAGGCAAATTGCTGTTTGTGTGTGAACCATATTAGGATGAGGTACATCTGTCTTCATGGTACTGAATTCTGTATTCATTGTGTGGGATAAGGGATAAAATGCATAAATGTCAAAAAGGAAGATATTTAGAAATAAATGGTGCTTTCATGGTTAGATTAAAAAATAAATGACATACATCCCCAAACGGTTCCGATTCGATGCAAGGCCTGGAAACTCTGGGCCCCCTGTGAAAATGTCACATTGGCCCCCCAGCCCAATTTTATATATTCAAGGGCCCCTATCAATATCTGGGTCCACTGAATCTGCCAAGATACCCACGTCCCTCCGAAGCCCCTGGATGGATGGGTAACACATGCTGAAATGTAGGCCAGAATATGTTTTTGTAAATTCAGACTTTTTTTCTGGGATTTGATTGGTCTGCCTGCCATCGTTTACTGGGAACTGTCACAGTCCGCAGGATGTGACATGAGTCACTGGGGAGTGTGTGTGAGAAGTGCATCAGTGGCTTAGTGCCATGTCGCATTGGTCCCTCCCGACATTGACAATGTGTCATTGGAAGGGGGGAGCATGAAAAACAAGCAAAATGAAACATGCTTTATTATTTACTTTCAAGAAGAAATGTGAAAGTGGGAGGTAAGTGAGAAACCAGGAAACAATTCTGGGGAGAACATGCGAACCTCACACACACAGGGATAGGCATGGGTACTGAACCCAGAACCCTAGTGGTGTTAGGTGACACTGAGCTACTGCATGGCCTGATAAAACAGGACAACGGCGTCACAGGAATGTCCTGCCTATATTAGTATGTATTTCAGCATAGAAGCCTTCTGGATGGATATGAGTTGATGAATGTGTTTTCAAGGGTACATTGCATTTTGCGTGCAGAGCATGCCGAACCACAGACCATTTAACGACAGGGCAGAGATTTTCAACTTACCAAAACTTTGCGTTGACAACTTTATAGTTTAGCTGAATTGCTTGTTTTGAAGCAAAGGTCTAATGGAAAAGTAATATGGTTTTTGAGGTTAGCACAAATAATCTTGGGAATTTCCTGCCCAACCTCTCTTATTTTTGAAGACAATGTGGGCCTGTTTTTTTCTTCTCATATCTGTTAAGTCAGACTTCATATGGAAATTAATTTGATGAATTACCATCTACTGTTTTGTGTTCTCTCCTCGAACCTATGACATACACGTCATGTCATACGCTATAGCGTGAGCTGAAGGCAGCTTGACCTCAAGTGCATTTGGGTTGGATTATCGTCGCCACCGCAGACTTGTTGGTGTTGTTTTGGTGCTTACAACCCTACAACCAGCGATGTGGGTCTCCTGTGGTCTGTTCTGCCAGCCGCCAGACCTGCCTTCCTATCCTCCCGCAAATCCACGGGCTGCAGCCGAAATCTAACCAGACAGATTCTTGTGGATTTTTCCCTCCTTTTTTGCAACCGAGGGTAAGCAGATGGAATCGCATGTTCTGATGCAGATGGGTCTCAGAACTGGGGTTCTGTTTATCATAATTCAATGTGTAGCATTCACCTTTATACTGGAATGCGGTGGAATAAAATCCAAACTAATCTTATGCCACGGACCTTTAAAATGGGAACGGACTGCTATTCTGTTTGGCAGTCAGTGTTAGAGTGATATCGATGCTACCAAAACGGGGAAAAAATGGGAAACCAGCCCTGGAATGATTCTTGATCTTGCTAGTATTTCTGTACACAGGTCAGGGCACAGTGTTCCTGCTCAGTGTCTCAGATCATCCCTCTAGCTGAAAGTGTAAATTCCTGGACAGATCTGCAGATTCCCACTTTATTTTGCTTTTTCTCCCTTCTATTAGAAAATATATCTGGGCCAGATAGTTGATTCTGCTATGCTCCATATATAGTCGATACCTTAATTCTGATTAAAATAAAATACATTTAAGACTGCGGCTAACCGTCCAACCTAATCAGTCTGTCTAGCAGCACTAAAGTGAGAGTTACACTAGGTCACTAGGACAATCAGAGCTGTACTTTCACTCTGCAATGGACAAATGTAATCTGACAGGTGTAATAGCCTTAATATAGCCACATTGCGTTAACAGAGAACCGGGTCACTCATAACTAGGGTAAATCTAATGTATGAGTGAGATTACTGGGTTTAATTCTAAGATGGGTGCATTACTGTACCTTATATAAGCAGACACGTATACAAATCATACACAGTATTTTTACATTTATGTGTAATGGGATATGATTTCTGGTGCTCATATATGCAGTTTATGAAAGCTTTATGAAAACCGGGAGGGTAAAACAGGACAACAGCATCACGGATATGGGATGACGGCCATGGCTGCTCAGAGTTAGACAGAAGCAGTCATTTGTTTCACATCAGACTGCTTGTAAGCAGTGGCAGTCTTTGATACCAGGGATCCGTCATCCTTTGCTGACCTTGGAAACGCTTCGCCTCTGAATGCCTGGCTCAATTGGACTGAATTTACGCTGCATCAATCCCTAATATTTCTTTTTTCCTTCCCTCAGACAGTAATGCTGTCAGAGTTGTATCAAGGGACAGTCAAAGGCATCCATCTTACCGGCTTAAGGCTGATATTGCATTTCTTGAAATATTTGCAGTGGGAAGGAGACTAGAGTGGCATGACTACATTATCTGGCTTCCTTTCTTATGCACCGTATGGAAACTGCACAAAAGAATGTCTTGGTAAAGGCACTTTTATCTAGAAATGTACAAACTTCAATCTGAGCTCTGCAAGTCAAAGATTGAAGCGATTAATCAAACAACACCGGTTATATATCTCTATATAACTGATGTATCAAGGCTGTGCATTAAGTATTGTAAGCGTCAGGAGCAATATTCATGTTTATTTTCCTAAAGAAAAGAGTACAATAGAAACCCCAAGTTTGCTCCTTATTTGTGTGGGTACATGTTTATAATAGTGAGGCTCATCTCTCTGTCATATGCACATGTACATGTTTATAATAGTGAGGCTCATCTCT
>JAODUD010000127.1:3146319-3160784 GCA_026784285.1 Stomatorhinus walkeri
CATTATCTGCAGTCTTGGCACTTTTCCACTACCAGCAGGAACCAACCAGTACTGCAAACTGGCAGTTTTCCGTGGCAAAGTATGCGAGTTGTACCTGACCTGTACTCATACAGGCACCGGCCCTGTTAACTTTTCTGCAGTGGAAAACTGAAGAGAGCTGGAACCCCACTGTAACTAGTGTCTCTTCGTGGTACAGCTTGGCTATGTCTCACTTCCTGTATGCCAGTGCAAAAGCGCCATCTATTTTATCCTGTCCACCTATTCCTAGGTTTCCCAGCGTTCATGTTGATTTTGTCTGGGAACACATCAAGCCCATGCATATACAGACCCTCCCCAGGGTTAATATGGTCCATGCTACAAGATTTCCACATTATGATGGGTAAAAAAAAAATTCACTTTCAGTACATTATTCAATAAACCACATGACATATTCAACACTTGATTATAAAACCAGCTTTGTGTTAATGATGTTTTGCCCCCTCGTTTTTCACATTAGTAATAACGTGCACATTTGTAACTGACAAACGATTCTTATTTACATAGTAGGCCTACATTGTTTGCACGTATTAGGTGTGTACGTGTGAATCATAACAGATCTAAATGTTTATTTCACATGCAGTCGTTTGGCGTAAGGGCTTACGTAGTTTTAAAAAATTCACGGGCCGGTTAAGCTTGTCGACCCAGGCGGCGCACCTCGATCGACGGGAGATTTCAAACGTCTAACAGTTCCTGTGTTTTTCCAAAAGCGATCATAAAGTAATGAATCGTAAAATATGCGTGGCTTGAAAAACAAGTGGTTAATTTTTGAAAATTAACCAGTCCCTCTCCGACACCACTAATGTTCTGCGGCCCATATAGTACTGCGTACGGGCCAGACGTTGGCAGCCTCTAATTGAGAGTATTGGTTGTGTATGATCCCATATCTTCTATTCCATGTTTCTTAAGATTGTGTTTGCGAATGCTACATACGGGCGTTTTTGTACCTTTTAAATGTATTCATGAATTATATTGTAGGCACCTATTTTCTCCTTTAAAATTCTTTTGAAGTGCGTTAACTGGGATTTCGTGATCACTCACTAAATTAAAATGTTGGATATGTTGAATAAACTTAAAATATCTTACGTAATCGATTACACTAAACTTGTCTCAATGATGTATTCAGTTTAACCTGTAAAACTCGGTTCAACCTTTTCCTGTCGGCACCCGAACCCTCCCTCCGCATCATTATTTTAAAGGAAATACACATCCCTGTAATATTTCAGCTTCGCGCAATACACACTTCACTTATTAATTATCAGCGCAGTGCAGTTTTCGCCTCACCGATTTCTGCTTGTGTGCGACAGAGGCTACCTTAGCCAACACTTGTTTTTATACCCCACCATTATTTTCATCAGTATGGTAGCTCTAGAGAGGGGATGATCTGTCAAGTTTCCAGAGGTGCGGAGCAGACGGTGACAAGCTGCAGAGATGCCGATGACCTTGAATTAGTTTTGTAGGGGAGATTAAGGCCCCGCATCACTCACAATCTGGTTCTTGTTACATTTACTCCCTGCTTCCCTTCAGCTGGGCACGAGTTTGCAGCTCCTATCCTGGTTAGTGTCATGCCTCTGGCGCTCGGCGACGCCTCTTCCCGTTACATGTCTTTGAATGGATCGCACCGTTCCCGGTCTGTGCAGTCTGTCTGCGCGCTCGATCCGCTCTCCTTGCTGCCGACAGCCAGTCCTGTACGTACTGTCCCGAGCGGCTCACTGAGGACGCGACTAATTAACAGATTGGACCAGGAAACATTTAAAGAACTTCAGCGCTTACACCGAATGTCCCTGTGTGTGCTCTGGCGAAATAATATTCGTTAAATTTATTAATGTAGGCCTAAACGTATTCTCAAGTTTTTACAACGGTTTTAAGAATACCGGAGAATTCTCAGTAGGGAAAACCCAGAAGCAGACCAAGGAAACGGAACAAGATACAGTATGTGGCAATTATAAGGAAAATAAACTTAATTGTGTGTGTGAGTGTGCCCTGCGATTGGCTGCCCCCCTGTCCAGGGTTGTTCCCTGCCTCGTGCCCGTTGCTTCCGGATAGGCTCCGGACCCCCCGCGCCCCAGTAGGATAAGTGGGTATAGATAATGGGTGAATGGATAAACTTAATTGTAAGGAAAAGAAACCTATAAAAGAAGTATTGCATAATGTATTCAGCTCTCCGGGTAAGTGGAGTCTGTCCCAGGAAGCACTGGGGGCCCTGGGCGCGATGGCAGGCCATGGCAGTATTACAGCCTTGTAATAGTAATGCTAATTATTATACCAAAGCCTAAAATGAAAACTTAACATGATAACAATGAGGTCAACTTCATTATATATATATATATACTTCTATTTTGTTGACTGGTACATCGGCAACAATCAGTCAACGCGCAGCCTCCCATGACACTGTATCGCAGGCAGGAACTGGCACCTCGGGTAAACACGCTCGCTGCCACGATATGCTGCCCATGTGACTAACGTTAAAATGACAGTCGATCCGCAGCCCTCCTCCCTGGAAGACCGACAATTAAGTCAGTTGCTGCAAATGCTGCTGCCAAGCACCCGAAACCCGTCGCGGCTGTTTAGGGAATCAGGTTCTAGGGTGTCGGAACAGCCTGTTCAGTCGCTACATTTCGCGATGTCTAGGATTAATTTAGACTTTCGGTTACAGTAGGTGGTTAGTCTCTCAATGCGATCTCATTCCAGTGTTTTGTAACGCTTAAAATAATAGTGGGAACTTAAATGGCTGTACTTGATCCAAATGGATTCGGCCCCTAGATAGTTTATCTCCCCTATTGCTTGGTTGTAACATATAGTGCTTTAGTTTTTAATTTTTCCTTTGATGTTCGGTATATGAAGTGTTCAATTAGGCTTACATAATTGACTTTATTTAAAAGTTGGATGAGTCAGTTATGAATAATTGGCTCAAGTTCATTATTGCTATATGCAAGTATTAGAAGGCATAACTACAAAGGATGAGACATTAATAAATATACAAAACAAGTTTAACTTTGCAGAAGCCATGTTTGTCACACATGCGCTTTAGCTGGCATATTCTGGAAGCTTCTCATTTACTTGTCATCACAAGTAGAAGTAGTTATTTCCAGAAGGGATTAAACTTGCGGCAGGCTGAACCCAAAGCGGTGACCAAATCGTGATTTAAACAAGCTTTTTTAGACCAAAAAAGTAATCTGCGGACCTGTTTCCCGTAAAGCTTAAGAATTTGCAAATCCCAACAGATTGTATTCTTACCAAAAAGGAGTTGGCTAAATCAACAAATGTGAAAGCTTACAACTTGATCACTAGACTTAGACCATGGAGATGTAAAACCACAAGAATTTTCCTAAACTAAGGAATCTGGAGTTAGTAGGCCTACTGTTTTTTGAAGGATTTTTTTTCCGCCTTTATTTTCTCACGTAAAAATTTGAAGTCTTCTTTCCAGTTATATATTCCCTTTTTCATCTTTTTCCTCAAACATTTATCCTGCTCTCAGAGAACACCATTTACATAAACGGGACAACAGGACACTGAGGTCCTCGGGGATTTTACGAGCATGTTTTTCTCATTTGGTTTTTTCGTTCCCCAAAGTCTGGCTTTTTTTTTAGCTTCCCTCATGCTGGGTCACCGTACCCTGCGCTGACCCTTTCACGTCATATGAACTCATTAGTTTGCAAGCAGTACGGAGTGTAAAATTCATGGAATGTGGGAACAGTGAGGATTGGTACAGAAAGTCAACTTAATCTTTTCTTTTTTTTGTTTGGAACACTGATTACTGCACGGACAGTTCCATAGAAGTGTATAATCAAAGTGTCATTTGAAGCAAAAAAAGCCATTTCACTATTAGTACCCTTAATATAGAGGGCCATTTCTCACCTTTTTAACGATATAACTTTTTCTAGTAAAAACTGCATAGTAGGTGCATCAGTAGGTAGCTCTGTGGCCATAGGCCTTCAGGCTTGTGGACTTGGTTCCTGTCCTAGGATTGTGGGTGTGCGGGTTGAATCTTCTCCCTGTGCTTGCGTGGGTTTATTCTGAGTGCTCTAGTTTCCTCCCACAGTTAATAAGCCTGCAAGTTAGGTGAATCGGTGTCGGTAAATTTCTCAGTGTGTGTGTGTGTGTGTGCCTTGTGGCATCTCATCCAAGGTGTCCCCCCCCCCCCCACCAGTGCCCTCTGCTTCCTGGGGTTCAGGCTCACAGTGACCGTAACATTATAACCAGAAGATGGATTGACAGAATGGATACATTTACTGTTTATAGAGCATTCCAGGCAAGACATTAGCAGTTGTAACAGCACTGAAACAAAGCCGTAGGTATTGCACAATGTTTAAAATTGTGAAAAGCATGGAGACAATGGAGGATGCTAAAATTCCAAAAGAGCGGTTGAAAAACATCCCCTGCAGTCTGCTATGTTGATTATAGAGCTTAACAGCCCCACACTGTAGAGTTTATGGATTCCAAGGCGTCCTGATTGTCTCCTATGCGAGGGATGGTAATGGAAAAAAAGAATTTCACATGTCCTGCTAACATGCACTAGTGGCCAAATTTCAAGGATTCATTCAAGGATTCAAAGTTTTATTGTCATATATACAAAGCACACTGTACAGAGTACAATGAAATTCTTGCTTGAATGCGTTCTTCAAAGACTAGAGAGTTAAAAAATCAGTGCCACATTACAATAACTAACATTACATAAACAATAAAGAACTAACAAATAATGTGTACTATTGACAATACCCATTAATGCCTATAGCAATGCAATTCTGCAGTGTTTGAAGCAGTCTTTAGCATGTGTATTGTTTGCTAGCAATATTGCACATAAGTTTGTAAGCACACTGTTAACATACGTTGCACGTTATATTGCACATTATGAAAATTATTAATGTTTTTCATTACATGATAAAAACCACTACATGACACTGCAGTGTATACTGAGCAGTGTGACAGCACTGGGGTAAAAGCTGTCCCTGAACCCTGTGGTGTGCGTGCGGATGGTCCTGAGTCTCCTACCACAGGGCGTTAAAGAGAGAAGTGGCAGGGCGGGGCGGCCGGAGACCTTCACGATGCGCTTTGTCTTTTTGAAGCATTGTGGAAACATCTAGCATTTTTGGCACAAATATTGGCAGTAATGGTTATAAACAATCAGAGCAATTATCATACATTGGACAATTAAATAAGTAGATGCAATAAAGTCTGGCAATCTCTAAAGGGTAGATGTGTTTAATTTGTAATTTTGGCCACTAGTGAAAACTAGTGAAAACTAATGAAAACATCGTCTCCTGTGACAACTGTCCCATGCTGAGAGCATGGCAATGGGAGATTTATCTGGCCAATAGAGCAGTAGCAGTTGTTGCTTAAGCATCATTTGCTTAAAAATGAGTGCGAATAAGAGCCTTTTCATCCATGCCATCCTGACCCTGTTATTCAAATTTAATTGATAGATAACTCTATCCGCACTTCAAAGTGCACAGTATTTGTATACTGCACACAATTGAGTTTTTAAGGTAGACCGGTGTTTCATCACCTATTCTTAATTCTGACTTGAATTCAAAGGATAGCCATGCATCTCCAAACACCCTTTACTGTGTCTGCGGGGACACATCTTATGATGAATTTATCAGAATCAGGGCCAAGTATATGTGATAAGACTTTTCAGTGTTCAGTTCATCCATCATCCATCTACATTTTCCATTTCAGGGTCACAGGGATCCTGGGCCTGTCGCCAGCAGGAGGGGGCACAGTACAGTGGAGTGCCAGTCCATCATAAGCAGTGCAAAATCTGCCCTTTGTTTCCTCTTGAGGAGGCATGGGGGGAGGTGGGGCGGGGGTGTCATTTCAGTGACACCATATTGCTTAATAAATGTTTTTGGACTGTGGCAGGAATCCAGAGTTCTGAGGGGAGCCTGTATGTGCATGGGGAGAATATGAGAACTTAGCAAACAGTGCCATGCCAAAATATTTGCCTGATTCCACCTATTTTTCCTTATCCGTATCACTTAATTGTTTCTGATCTCCAAACAAATTTAGGATAATACAATGGACAACTTGAGTAATGACCACATATGGTTTTTAAATGGCCATTTGAGTCATCGAAGAAAAAAATCATTGACACTTATATCACCCATGTGACCCAGTTATTATCACCTTAGTCACTCAATCAACCAATGAACCAAATCTAAATGATAATGGATAAATTAAACAAGACAAAAACAACCTAAAGCAAAAATTGAGCCCATGAGAAGGTTGCAAGGCAAAAGCCACAAGAGGAACATAAAGGCTCATCTGACATTGGCTAAAATACCTTGATTACCCCCAACACTTTTGGGAGAATCTTCTGTGGACTGATGAGTCGAAAGTGGAGCTATTTGGAAGGCATGGGTCCAGCTACATGTAGCATAAAGCTAACGCTGCTTTCCACACAAAGAGCATCACGCCCACAGTCAGACATGTGATAGTGTTCGGATGCTTTGCTGCTGTAGGACCTGGGCAACTTGCCATAATTGAGGGACTCATACATTTAGCATAAAGCTAACGCTGCTTTCCACACAAAGAGCATCACGCCCACAGTCAGACATGTGATAGTGTTCGGATGCTTTGCTGCTGTAGGACCTGGGCAACTTGCCATAATTGAGGGACTCATACATTTAGCCGCCAACCAGAAAGTACTGAAGGAGAAAGTCCTGTTGTCAGTCTGTGATCTAAAGCTCAAGCACAGTTAGGTTCATAGCAGGACAACAATCTGAAACACAAGAGCAAGTCCACCTCTGAATCACAGGAAAAAAAACTAGATTATGATTTTGTAGTGACCTGGTCAAAGTCCTGACTTGAACCTCGCTGAGATGTTCTGGTGGGACCTGAATGGGCAGTTCATTTTCAAAACCCCTCCAATGTGGCTGGATTAAAACAATTTTGTAGGGAAGAACGGGCCAAAATTTATGCACAGTGAAGCCAAAGACCGCAAACGTTTGATTGCAGTTGTTACTGTTGAAGGTGGCACAACCAAATATTGAGTTGGGGGAGGGTTGGACGGTTACTTTATCACATGGTAATATGGGTGTTGGTGGATTATTTTCCCTCAATAACTTAAATGGTCATTTGAAAAACTGTGGCTTGTGCTTACTCTTTACTCAGGTTGTGTTTTGTATTATCCTAAATTTGTTTGTAGATCAGACACAATTGTTATGGATAAACAAGAACGAAGGGAATTTGGAATTTGGGCAAATACTTTCTCACGGCACTCTACACACACAGGACAGGGATCAAAACCAAACCCACATCCATTTATATTGTTATTTTTGGATGATGATAATGATGATGATAATCTGAGTCAGAAAAAGTATAATATATTATTAATTCAATTTCCTTTGATTTTTCCATGCACCAAGCTTTTTAATGGTAGCCATTTTTCTTCATCTGGCAGAATTTGACATTGGGATTACTTTGGGAAGTTTTTTTTATGGACTGTGTTTGCTTGGTTTTATTTGAATAATGCAAAATATGGATGTAATTATGTTGTAGCCTACTGCAGTCTGTTCAGGCAATATGTGAGTATTTCAGGCAACAAAGCTCATTGTTAACACAGCTGGACGGGCTTTTATCCTCTGTACTGTGTCTAGTGATGGGAGACATGAGGATTTGAGGGATGTTGCTATTGTGTCACTATTGCTATCAGGAGTAACTGGTTCCACTGATGATTGTTGAGCCTTGTTGGGTTTCACTGATGCTAAGAGGACACAGGACATCCCCAGGATCATCAGAGCAAGTGGCTCCATAAATCAGCTCATCAGCCCTGCTCATCATTGCTGACCCCGGGATTCAAACATGCAATCTTCCGACCCACTGTGTCACACTCCGCCTCCCCATGCGGGACACACGGGCTAAACACTGGACTCTTGAGGGCTGCACTTGGGGAACCATCATATAGGAACGGCCTGAAAGGACACCGAGAAGCTTGATATGGGTCCTTCAAGAAGTGCGGACACACTAGCACCCAGTTGCTGTAGCACGGTCCGCCTTTCTGCACAGTGGGCGTTGCTTTCCTGCATGGGGCTGTTTTGGGTGAATCTGCTGGGGAAACTTAACGCCTCCAGAAATTCACAGGACATTGGAACGGGACCATATTAGCTCTTAGGTAAATACTTAAATACTCCATAATGCATGCACCAGGGAAAAAAAAACTGTTTGATGTCCTTGAAAAGCATCACCGCAGTGAGTTGTATTCCGCAATTAAAATAACATTTTTAAAAAATTACGTGCCAGTACCGCCGCTCTCTTCAGTAGAAATGTTCAGCATGGGTTTGGCTACGAGCCGCCACCCCCCGCCATTTGCAAATGGCACAGTCCTGCCACGGGGATTTCAGTGACTTAATCTGCTGGCGAAGGCCGGGGCAGACAGAAGCCCCTTTGTCTGCCGCTGACAGTGAGTCGCTTCAGGGTGTAATGCTGCTGCTGCTGTGGCTACTGGGCGCGCCCAGCTTCTGTCGGCAGTGGGCGGAGTCAGCACCGGGCACGAGGTCGCCAGATTTAAAGGCACGTGTGCATTTACTTGCCTGACACACACGACTATGGAGGCGGGCATGAGGCCACGGGAGAATTACCGCGCCGTGATCCGGCCGCCTGCTCGTAAAAGCTGTGCAACGCTTTCCCGCTGGTCTGGTGTGTGCCAAGTTTTGATAACGTATCAGTAGCGAGCTTGCTGGCGAGGGTCATGGCGCTCTAGATGCCACTGCTGGTAGCGGAGGGCTCGGCGGTGGAAAGAGCTGCTGTCAGAGCCCACAGTCCCACAGCTGCGAGGCGGATATGCCAGCCATGTAGCAGAAGCCCCAGACGTAACACCGCGGGTGTCACTGGGACTATACCAGACGTAACACCGCGGGTGTCACTGGGACTATACCAGACGTAACACCGTGGGTGTCACTGGGACTATACCAGACGTAACACCGTGGGTGTCACTGGGACTATACCAGTCATGTTACAGCTGTCTTCCAGGCTCCTCATCACTTGCTTTTAAAATTTATAGTAATTATAAATTATTAGTATTGTTGTTGTATGATTATTTTAGCAGATTTGCAGTCCTAATTTTGCAAGTGGGTAAAGCACTGTTTCCTCCCACCACATGAATTTGGGTTCGAATCCCACCTTTGCTCTGAGAGTGTGGGGCTTGCATGTCACCCTTCACTGTTACCTGGTTTCCTCCCACAGTCTAAAGGCAATCCAGTTAGGATAACTGACATCTGCATATTACCCAATGGGCATGCTTTTCTGTGTGTGCCCTGTGATGGAGTAACATTCTGTCAGGGGGACTGTCCTTATACCCTGCGCTGCCTGCGATATGTTCAAGTCCCCTGATGACCATGAACGGGGTAAGTGGTTGGAACATGAATGAACCTTTCCCCACATATGACCTTCACCTTGTCATTTTTTAAATATTTCTGTTGTAACTGTGGCGGTTTATTTGCTGCTTCTTCATTGCGAGAATTTTTGGAGAATCGCACGGAAATATGTGTGTGTATATTGTGTTTGTACTTGGGACTTCAATTTCAATGAGTCTGGCTATTCTCAGGCCTCACTAATTAACAAGATGTTTTATTTCTTCGCTGAAATGTCATGGACTGGATGTTAATTGTCCGTCACACCATTCTCTGTGAACTGCAGACGCTGTCATGTGTGACTGCCCCCTGTAGTGGTTTTCTGAAATGCAGGAACGTCTGGCTTCAGGAATCAGAGTACACTTAGCACCGCTTACATCAGGCATCTTAGCCAATCAGTAACTGGCTCACTCGACACTGTTTGTTTGCTGTTTGCATTCTGTTACCTTTGCATAATTGGCTGTTTGGATCGACAAAATAGGGAATCAAATATTAGTGCATGGATTAAAGTTCAAATGAATACCTCTTGAGGTTTTGCCGACACTGAAGTCCCTCCACCCATATCAACAACAGGTTTTGCTTGCTTACTTATTAGTAGGAGAGGGGAGCCCGTGGATAATCCTCATAAGGACTTTGGGGTTCTGACACCTGTCCCTGGCAACAGGCAGATTGCAGGACAGCCATTGGGGGCCTCGACACCCTGTCGGAGCACCAGCTCAGAATATCAATGCTGTATAACAAAGGGAGAGAAATGGGCCACAATAAAAGGTGACGTGGTGTGTAACAAGATAAGAACTCACAGGGGCGACCTGGACCTACAAGCTGACCAGGAAGTAGATCATTTTTTTAAATAGCTGAACAGGATTAACCAGGTTATTGTTGTTTTTTTACCCACTTGAATTTGATTCAATTCTGACCTACAGAAGACAAAAAAGCTGCAAACTCACAGGTCAATGAGAGAGGGCAGCCTCGGAATCTGGACAGGTGCCGTGAGATACGCCTGCCAAGGTCTTTTGTAATCTATTTGAAACACACCTGTCACCCAAGGGGGTTGTAATTATAAATATAACAAATAAAACTACTGAACATGACACTGCTCTTTAATCCCCTCTACATACTCATATGCTGCTCTGCCAAGAGGGGAGCAGAGTCTGGATACATGTACCCACTAGGGTCCGGCTTAGAAAGCACAGCGTTCACACAGAGGTGCTATGCTTGCCTGCTGGCTTCATATCGCTCCTGCCCTCTGTGCCATAGGGACTGCTAATGGCTAATCTGTGTGAGACTAATCCTGGCCATGGCAGGAAGGGGTATGCCCAAACGTGCCTCTTACTGGCAGTTAGCCCCTATTAAGTTGTTAAGTGATAAGTCATTTCAGGATGTGAGAAAATAGCTTAGTGTGAAGAAAAAGGAAATGTACCAAAGCCTTTTTTCTTTTTGGTCTTTAGTGTTGATGTTAATCATAATAATACTATCCATTTAAGAAATTGAGATACAATTTAGGATGAAGAAGATCTCATATGGGGGCGGAGCCACCAGCTGAAAGCCGATTGGTCGCCATTGTTCCCCCTCCCCTGCCACTCACCGATTCAAAGCATATTATTGGCTAATGATGAAGTTGACTGCTCTGTATGAATTACGCCCCTCTTATGCTCTCCACCTTAAAAAAATCCTAGTATCACACCCCATCTCATGACACTGTCTGAATGGCTGGTATCTGTATCCATGTTCTTTATAAGTTGCCAATCTACTGTGAGGGCTCAATTAAGGGTCCATTAAGGGTAAGTGATCTTATAGTCCAGGGAATTGTCAAGTGCTAGAATACAGGAAAGGGAACGTGCAGCACAGGTTAACTCATTGATACTCTTCTGTCCATCTTTCATTGCTGCCTATTGGGTGCTGGCTAGCGGTGAACCTGAACCTATCCCAGGAGAAAAATGGCATGAAGCAGGGGAACACCATGGTCATGTGTCGAGGGCAGGTTTGAGTCATTAATTCACCTACATTCTTTTGGAGTACAGCGGGGCCCTTGCAAGCTGGACAGAGTGCTGTCTCTGCGGGCACGTGACCAGAGGCCCCAAGTTATGATTCACATTCTAAAATGTGTGGACTCCTGTGATGATGTCGCTGGCTGGAAATAATGCCCCCCCAGGGAGCTGAGAAGCATCTAAGACAACTAACACAACCCCGACCCTCAGGATTGAAGATGGCTGTGCCCTTTGTCATCAGACGTTAAAGCTGTTTAAGAAAGTAAGATTTCTTGCATAGCCAGATAAGCTGTCAGGTTTAAGGTAGCTTTAGCTAAATGTAAGTGAATAAAGGCCATTTAAAGTAGGGTAAGTTAAATCCAGCAAGTTATGCAGCAGGTGTGCGTGTGTGAGTGTGCCCTGTGATGTGTTGGTGCCCTATCCTCCGTTCCCTGCCTTGCGCCCGTAGTCTCTAGGAATAGTCTCTGGACCCCCCGACCCCAGTTTCAGAAAATAGGTGGATGGATGGAAGTGATCCGGCTAACCAAGAAATCTTCCTTACTGTAACAGGTCCTTAGTATTACTAAATACTGAATTCCAACTTGCTTTACTGGAATGTGGTAAACTCGTGTATGACATCATTTCCAGGTCCAAGTTCCCATCTATGAGGTAAATGGAATGCAGCATAACATATCACTGCAAAGTTAGTCTGGAGACAACTGAGTTGTTGTCATGGAAACTCAGTTAAACTAGTATTGTTTATGCATGTGTGTACACAGTACATAAATGTACATGCATACACACACAGGAGTAAAAGGCAGCTGTAATTCATTGTAAAACTCATTGTGGTCTACATGTGCCTGGTGGTCTCTTATTGGTCTATGTAACTGGTACATGCTGTATTATAGTTAAAAATGGTACTTAGGAAGCACTAGTCCCTATAATAAAAATAAAATAAAAGAGTAAGAATTGTTTGCAATATTCAGCAGTCTATTTCTCATACCTATTTGTCCGATGCAGGGCCATGGGGGTCCGGTAACTATTTGGAAAGGTATAGGTGCAAGGCAGGGAATAACCCAGGATGGGGCGCTAAGCCATCCTAGGACACTATATAATTATAATATGTACTATGTAACAAGCATGAAGGTTTTCTGTCCTAAGCCTGATATATCTATGCGTATATACATATTCATTCCTATTAGAGGGATTAATCACTTCGTGTTGTGAATTATGTATCTGCTGGATTACTGTCTGTATATTAGCCTGATCCATGGTACTGCCTTAATATTTTATCAAGGAGATAATGTTTTGGTCTGTATAAGTGTATTAAAAGACATCTTGTGAAAGCTCAATGCACTGCAGGGCAGTTTATAGAGCCATACGTCCTGAGATGACGCCACGTTTCCCTTGGTAGCAAATCACTCTCCTCCAGCAAAATGCTCTGCTTTTCCACACACTTGTGCAAGAAAGCCAGGCCTTCATGGGCGTTCACCTCTGTGGACGGCCCTGGCCCTGGATGTCGTGCTGGTATTTCACAAGCTCTTCAGTTGGGTTTACTTTAAATGTTACTGGTGATGGCATTTCCTGGGCAGCCGGATAATTCGATAATGACGACGAAGGTGCGTCTCGTGTCTGAAGGGCTGGTTGTTTCCCAGCTGTAAGGTCACAGTCTGACACCCGAGACGGTAAAGTTGTTTCGCCTTAAAGAATAGCGTTTCGAGAGAGAGGTGTGGGAAAGATGATTTGCACATGCTTGCAGGTTGCTAGGAGATTCTGTGTACAGAATCTCTACCAATTTATCTTCATTGCACTTTACACAAGAATTGTGCTACATGTACTGTAATATTTTGTTGCAGGCCTGTTTGTTCAGTTTATTTGACCGCTTACATATAATTTGTATTTTCACACGATTGCCTTGTGAATTGCAGTTTTAAGTAGAATGTTTGCATGGTTTAAATACACTGAACACACTGGATAGTGCCGGTTAATGGTTAAGCCTTGATTATCGATCAGCAGAGCATTGAACAGCTTTTGTGTGGAGTTTGCCAGAGCAGAAGGCCTGGGGCTGATGGCTGTAGTGTCCTCAAGAACAAAGAATACGTTCACATTTTACATTATCTTATTTATCTGGGGCTTTTATACAAAGTCACTTGTAGTAGAGGGTTTGTGTTGCAACTTAAGTGTGCTTCCGGGGAATAAGGTCTGGGTTGAATTAAGAGAATGTAATTAATAATGTAATGTGATGTAAATCACTATGTGGAATAATAGGCTTGCACTATTTTTAATCAAAATCAGTGCTGTCACAGAACTAACAAAACACAACTGTAAGGCAAGAAGGTGTGGACATCTTGGGAGATCGGGTGACAATCTGTGTAAACTGTGCCCTACTGATCAATCTAACATTCTGTCTCTCCTCTCACCTGTTGTTTTCTACTGTATTTCTGATGTTGTCATCCCTTGTTTCTCCCGCTTATTTGGCTGAACCGCTGCCCAGATGACATTCCCCGTTCCATCCTCCTGTTGCCGCGCCGAATATTCATGTTTACCAGTCCGGCCAGAGCGAGTCTCACGATGCCACAATTAGGAAATGCTGTCTGAAACGTGAAACCCCAGGTGTCTCTGCAGGAGTGACGTACGCAGACAGAAACTGGAGTTGCCCAGCGGCAGTCCCCGATGCACAAAGCTGGAACGGAGGGCTGCACGCACACACCGAGTCAGGCCAGCAATCAGACCCACAGTCCAGGAGGTGTGAGGTCAGCAAACCCCACACGCTGGGCCATGCATCACAAAATGGTCAAAACAGCACCCTCATGCAGTGCCCTTACCTACAGCAGGCCAAAGGCTCATCTATACTGCATAAACTCAGGAGGTGGATAGTTCATGTCCAGAAAGTAAAAATCCAGACAAGTATTTTGTTTCAACCAACCAGTTGCATACTATGTGACTGTGGCTGTTTGTACTGAACTGGTTGGTACCAGTTGAGTACAAAAAAAATCTTGGTCTGGATTTATACTTCCTGGACCTGAACTTTCCACCAAAAGAAAGCGGTTATTTGACAACAAAGTTCCACAGACATCCTATAGAACTATAAGAAGCAGAAGGAGACAGAAAG